>AWOL01S0020196.1:88341-149499 GCA_000715115.1 Nicotiana otophora
CATCACCCTTCGTGCTTTTACTCTCTTCCTCACAATATAAATAATTCATGCACGGCATCACCCTTCGTGCTTTACACTCTTCCTCACTATATAAATAAATCATGCATGGCATCACCCTTCGTGCTTTACACTCTTACTCACAATATAAATAAATCATGCACGGTATCACCCTTCGTGCTTTACACTCTCCCTCACAATTCACAGAATCAATAACAACGGATAGAGGGAAGTTTCACAAAGAAATCAATATTTCGTCAATGATTACTTTCACAATTTAACATCTCAACCTCGAATCAACATTCACAATTTTATTAACCTTGGTAGAACCGGATACAAGTCTCCCAACATTTCAATAACAACAATAAGTATGGATAACAAGATTTAAGACTACAAATTTTCAAGAATGGAATTGCACTCGCATGCTATGACTCGACCACAACGCATAGATGCTCGTCACCTCAACTATACATCGTATTCAACTATCAAACACGTAGCAAATACTCACACAATACCTATTCCCTCAAGCCAAAGTTAGACACAACACTTACCTCGCTCCGAAGGCCACTTAATTCTCAATCACAGCTTTTCCTTTGGAATTTACCTCCAAACCACTCGTATCTATTAAAAAATGACTCAATAATATCAAATATTGCTAAAGGAATCAATTATATTTCATAAATTAAATTTTCCAAATTTTCCTCCAAAAAGTCGAAAAATCGACACCGAGCCCGCTTGGTCGAAACCCGAGGTTCGGACCAAAATTCTTTTAGCCATTCACCCCCGAGCCCGAATATATAATTAATTTTGGAATCTGACCTCAAATTGGGGTCTAAATACTCAAATTTTTGAAATCCCTAGTTTCTACCCTAACCCCTAATTCTACCATGAAAACTCTAGATTTTAGATTGCTAATTCATAAAATGTAATAGGTAATTGAAAGAATATTATTTAGAATCACTTACCAACAATTTGAGGAAGAAAATGACTCTTGAAAATCGCCTCTACCCGTTTGATTCTTGAAAAATATTGAAGACAAGGCTTAAACCTGTATTTGGAGTCTATTTTAAGTCACTGGACAGGCCTTCATCGCGTTCACGAGAGGCCTGTCGCGATCGCGATGCACAGCGGCCTATGGTCTTCGCGTTCGCGAGTCTTTCTACGCGTTCGCGTAAGGAAACTCCCCCCAAGCCTTCGTGTTCGCGACCCAGTGGACGCGTTCGCGTAGAAGAACATGACCCCCCTCCCCCGGATCCCTTAAACTATCGCGTTCGCTTGAGACAGATCGCGTTCGAGAAGGGTACCACCCCTAACGCTTCGCATTCGCGACTAGTCATTCGCGTTCGCGAAGAAGAAAATTGCCCTGCCCCCATTTTACCTTACGCGTTCGCAACACTACCTACGCGAACGCGAAGAAGGGCATACCAGAACAGCTGCTGCAGCAAAAAAAAAAAAATTTCTAAGTGCAAATCACCCCGTAGCCTATCCGAACTCACCCGAGCCCTAGGGGCTCCAAACCAAACATGCACATAAGTCTAAAAATATTATACGGACCTGCTCGCGTGATCAAATCGCCAAAATAATACCTAGAACTACGAATTTAGCACCAAATCAAATGAAATTCTCAAGAACACTTTAAAATTTCTATTTTCTGAACTGGACTTCTGAATCACGTCAAATCAACTCCGTTTCTCACCAAATTTCACCGACAACTCTTAAATATCATACTGAACCTGTACAAGGCTCCGGAACCAAAATACGGACCCCATACTAACAAAACAAAATATTAATCAATTCTTAAAAATAAATAATTACCAAACTTTTAATTTTCATCAAAAATTCATAACTCAAGATAGGGACCTCCGAATTCGATTTCGGGCATACGCCCAGGTCTCATAATTCGATACGGACCTACCGGGACCGTCAAAATACGAATCTGGGCCCATTTACCAAAACTATTGACCGAAATCCACTAAAATCAACTTTTAAGGCAAAAATTCTTATTTTCATTAGTTTTCAACATAAAAGCTTTCCGGAAACCTGTCCGGACTGCGCACGCAAATCGAAGAGTATAAAAATGAGATTTTTAAGGCTTAACAGCGCAGATTCGAGTTCTAAAGCATAAGATGACCTTTTGGGTCATCATAGAAAAAGTAGCCTAAATTTGCGGAGTTTAATTATCTTCATATATTTTCTTTATTCCTTTTAGCGGAGGAGCCAAATGGGTGCGAGGGGTTCAATTGAATACTCTTTGGCCAAAAATTATGTTATGTAAATAAAACAAAAATAAATTTTTCTTGTTTATATGTAAGTTGTTGAATTCCCTTAGCATAAGAAAATTTTATTTTTGAATCCCCTTGTTTCAATTCTTGGCTGTGTGTAGCATGTTTAAGTTATTAGTCCCTTATTAGTACTATCATATATGATCACTCTTTTTTTGTAAATGCATGAAATACCACATTGCGGAACAACAATAAATGTTTGGGAAGCTTTATATTCGCTCTATTTGAACTTCCTCTACTCTCGATTGCTTTCAGTTAAAAATGGAAATGATAAAGCTTATTAAATTCATTATATTATATTAAGTAGGATTCTCAAAATAACTTAATTCTCCCCTATGTATATTTATGATCAAATTTCTTCGAAAAATGCAAATAGATTGATCTTTGCTTATCATGAAAATATACCGGATAACTACACAAAAGTCAATCAAATTAATAAAAAACACTTACTACTTGGCCGAAAAATGCACAACACTCTCGGAGAGTACAGTACAATACATAATTAAGAATCACTCAAAACTTTAAAACGACAAATAAAGAAAAAACAAACGGTAGACACCACACAACATAAAACAGGTAAAATATTAGAATCCACGGATCAGTTGGATGGAGGAGGTGAAAGTTTAGGCATGGTTGGAATAGTTGGAATGTTGGGAAGTGAAGGCATGTTGGGAATAGGATTCATAGCAGGCATTGGTGGCAGAGTCATCTTCGGAACAGAGGGCAATGTAGGCAAAGAAGGCAATGGTGTTGCTGTTGGAAGTGTTGGCAATGGTGGCAATGTGGCTGCTGTTGGCAAGTTGGGCATTTTAGGCAACTGCGGCATTGTTGGCTGAGGCAATGACGGTATTGTTGGCAAGTTTGGAAGTTGGAGTAGGCCTCGAGCAGCATGTGTTGTAGTGATGCTTGATAAGGAAAATAATGCTATGATCAAGAAAAGGATTGAATAGTTGCTAGAAGAAGCCATTGTGTTAGTTTGATATATTGTTTTGTTTCAAGGAAATGAAGTTAATAATAGAAGTTGGAAGTTGTGTTTAATTTGAGTGTGTTTGATCATTTACTAAAGGGGTATAAATAGGGAAAAGTTGTTGAAAAACTAGCAGGATTGTATGTGATGTTTGGGTGTGGAAACATGAGACTCTCTATTGTTAGTTCACCTTCCTAAATGTTGATTTGAGGATGCAAAAACTTTTTAAGTCATTAATATTCTGGAAGTAGTTATACATATATGAAGTTCTGATTAACCATATTTAATATAAAATGGCACAGAGTATTTGTTTTATTCATATACAAAATATCATATACTATGTTGGTTTGAATTTTTTTAAAGTTTTAAAGGAGAACAAAACCATTGTTCAGAAAGAGGGTGAATTACTTAAGATAAGAATAGAGAAGTTGGTTAAATAATTATGATGAAGAGAGTAATATTAAGTTATTCACATGCAGTGATGGCAGTTAGGAATTGATATTTCACGAAAGCATATGTAGTAGCGGCTAAAGTACACGTGACATAAAGTCAAAGTTTAACGTGATGACTAAATTTTTAAAAGAATATTATAATACAGTATATATTTTTATGTGAAGTCTAGTTTTCTAGCTTTTTGAAATGCAAATTTGTTAATAATTTTTTTTAATTGATTTCCTCTAATAATTCCTTTTCAATTGATAGTATAGCCAATTTTTAATCTTTCTTGAGACATTATTGATTTTAGGTAAGATTTTATCAATTAAAATTTTGAATTTTTTTTTAAGCAACTATTATGGAAAAACTCTACTTTTGTACTAAAAGTGCCAATTTCTTTTTTAAAATACCTATAAACCTATTATTTCTAAAAAACAAATATGGTCCCCCAAATTTGGGGACCTAAGGCACAAACCTTACTTGTAATAACCTCCTCGAGTAAAGTCAATTAAAATATAAAAAATGATTTCATCAATTAGCGTTGAACTAATTGTTCACCAAATATTGTTGATCCAAACTTCATCTATGCATAATTGCTTTAAGAAAATTTCTCGACTTAAAATTAGTGCATCTGCCCTCATACCAAACATTTGTGAAGGTGAGCTAACAATATATGGAGTGCAGTACCCATGCTTCTACACCCAACATCTTATCCAATCCTTGTAGTCCCTCAAAAACTTCCCCTATTATATATACATACCCTTCAGTTATGATCAAACTCAACTCAACTCAAAACACAACTTAATTATCTCCTTGTAAAACAAAGCAAACTCGCAAATTATATAACAATGGCTGCTTCCAACAATTGCTCAATCCTCTTCTTGATCATCGCATTATTGTCCTTATCAAGCATCACCACAACCCGTGCTGCTCGCACCCTACTGCAACTTCCAAACTTGCCCACAATCCCGTTATTGCCTCAGCCAACAATGCCAAAATTGCCCACAATTCCAAACTTGCCAACTGCAGCTACATTGCCACCATTGCCAAGTGTCGGATCTTTGCCAACTCTTCCAACTACTACACCTAATTTACCATCTTTGCCTACTTTGCCCTCTATCGTCCCAAAGATGACTCTGCCACCAATGCCCGCTAATATTCCTCTTCCCAATATGCCCTCACTTCCTACCATTCCTACACTTGCAACTCCTCCATCCAACTGATCATCTTGCGGATTCTAATATTTTACCTGTTTTATCCTATATGGTGTCTACCATTTGATGTTCTTTTTCCTTTTTCCTTTTGTTGTTTTAATCTTTTGAGTGATTCTTAACGATATTGTATGGTATCATTTATACTTTCCGAGTGTTATACATTCATTGCTGAGTAACCTTTGTATTAATGCCATGCAGTTATCTAGTATTGATTTATGTGCAGTTCTCAAATCTCCGGTATATGTGACGATAATTAAACTCCGCAAAAAACTATACTTTGACAAGATCATTTTCAGTAGAACAGTGGCCATACCAATAATGCACTTTTGAAGTTACACTCGGACACTGAAAGAGATAATACAAAATAAAACACTACTAAATCCTGCAGAGACACCAGAACAGGCAGTGCACTACTTCAATATCAGCCTGAATAAATTTACAACGACAACAACTCAGTGAAATATATCCCACAAGTGGAGTCTGGGGAAAGTAGTGTGTACGCAGACTTTACCCCTACCCCGAGGAGTAGAGACGCTATTTTCGATAGACCCTCGGCTCAAGAAGACGAAAAGAGAAATAGGTCAGCAACAGCAGCCAGACAGATAATACTAGCATCGTTAGGACTAGAAAATAGATGGAAAAACAATAACAAAAATCAGTAATAATGATGCGGTACTATAAAAACGGAAAAATAGCCTGAATAAATTTAGAAATCATAAATTCTGATGCAATGGACAATTTATGATTGATGACTATTAATGAGCGACACGTATATAAATAGAACTCTCTGCAAATACATGAAAATCAACCAATTACCATAGCAACAAATCAATGCAAATTATCTTCGTTTCAATCAAATAATTGGAATCTTTTCTTACACTACATTCATTTATTAACTTTCTTACAGCGTATGTGATTGTTGTTATAAGGATGCTTTCAAGAAGTAAGCCGTTCTTGTTCAACATTTTTGGAATGTACTATGCTAGAAATTCCAAATAAGACCATGACCAGTATAAAAGTAATTAATCAGCTTTAACTCTGCCTCTACATATTATATTGGAAAGCAGTATATTTGCATTAGTTTACATTCCTCCAAAATGAAGTTTGAATACATAGATTTTCTAATCTAATAATCGATCCATGTGAAAAAAGAATATGCATAGCCCTATGAGCTTGCGTACATTGCATATCCCAAGTCAAAATAAAGTAAGGATTATGATAGACTGACTTAAAACTAGTCAATTTGTAATGACTCCTCCTAATAGAGATATCGTTGAGACGTACTCAAACTTGTACTAATTGTTGTTGATAAATAGGAGTAAATCACCCCTAAACTTGGTTCCCTTGGATTGTTTAAAGAAAGGAATTAAAGTGGGGAGATTACAGGAGCAGGATACCAATATCGAGCAAATGTGATTGTGATGACCAAAAAGGGTCATCTTTAAATTTAATAATTAATTTTGTATTCTAAAACCTCGAAAAATACTATTTATCATTCCTCGACTTACGTGCGCAGTCCGTATAATTTTTCGTAAAGTGTTTGTATGAAAAATTGATTAAAATGTGAAATTGAGCTTTAAAACTCAACTGAATTGACTTTGATCAACATTTTGAACAAGCAAACCCAGATAAGTGTTTTGACAGTTTTGGTAGGTCCGTATCGTGATTTGGGATTCGGGCGTAATCCCGAAATTTAATTTTGAGGTCCATAACTCAAATTATGACCATTTAACGGAAAACTAGAAATTTAAAGGCTAAAGATTTTCAAAGTTGACCACGGATTTGACTTTTTGATATCGGGGTCGGATTCCGATTCCGAAAGTTGGAGTAGGTCCATAATGTTGATTATGACTTGTGTGCAAAATTTGAGGTCAATCGGACGTGATTTAATAGGTTTCGGTATCGGTTGTAGAAGTATGAAGATTTAAGTTCATTAAGCTTGAATTGGCGTGCGATTCATTTTTTTGTTATTATTTGATGTGGTTAGAGGGCTCGACTAAGTTCGTATGGTGTTTTAGGACTTGATGGTATCTTTGGTTAAGGTCCCTAATGGCTCGGGTGAGTTTCGGGCTGAGTTTTGAGCGAGTTCGGGCTTTTCGGCACTCTATGTAACGACCCGGCCGGTCGTTTTAAGAGTAATAATCTTGATCCCCTATTTACTGCTTCTCCCATATCTATTTGTGCTATTGTGACTAGCCGGGAGGTTTCATTTTAGTTTTTGGAGTGTTTTGGGACACTTAGTCCCTAAATGGAGGTTTAAACCTTAGGATTTGGACCGTAGTCGGAACTGTGTGAAGATGACTACGGAATAAAATTTCGTCGGTTTCGTTAGCTCCATTAGGTAATTTTGGGCTTAGGGGCGTGTCCGGGTTGTATTTTGGAGGTCTGTAGCTCAAATAGGTTTGAAATGGCTAATATAGGAATTTAAGTTTGGAAGTTTGACCGGTCTGTTGACTTTTTGATATCGGAGTCGGAATCCAATTCCGAAAATATTCATAACTCCGTTATGTCATTTATGACTTGTGTGCAAAATTTGAGGTCAATCGGGCCTGATTTGATAGGTTTCGACATCGAATGTAGAAGTTAGAAATTCTTAAGTTTCATTAAGCTTGAATTGGGGTATGAATTATAATTTTAGCGTTGTTTGATGTGATTTGAGGTTTCAAATACGTTCGTATGATATTTTAGGACTTGTTGGTATTTTTGGTTGAGATCTCGAGGGCCTCGAGTGAGTTTCGGATGGTTAACGGATCAAAAGTTGGACTTAAACAGGTGCTGCAAAAGCTGCTGCAATTTTCTTCTGCTGGAAATGCAGAAATCGAGCCCAGAAAAATCGAGCCCAGTATCGAAGCCCAGAAATCGAGCCCAGGTTCGAAGTCCAGGGTCGAGGGCCAAGATCGAGGCTTAGGATCGAGAGTCATGATCGAGGCTCAGGATCGAGGGCCATGATCGAAGGCTCAATATCGAGGGCCATGATCGAAGGCCAGAATCGAGGGCCATGATCGAAGGCCAGGATCGAGGGCCAGGATCGAAGCCATGATCGATGCCCAGGATCGAAGGTCAGGATCGAGGGCCATGATCGAAGCCTTGATCGAGGTCCAGGATCGAGGGCTGCCTGGACAGAATTATAAAACAGGGGACTTCGTCCCATGTGCCATTTTTGACGAATTGAAACTTGGGGAGAGGCGATGTTTGGGAGATTTTCAGAGAAAACATCGGGGTAAGTGTTCTTAACTCAATTATGGTTAGATTACCCGAATCCATCATTTGTTTTCACCATTTCATTAGCGTTTTGAGATTGAAATTTGAAAAAGTTTTAGAAAATTCATAAAACCGAAGTTTTGAGATTTCAGTGTCGATTCGAAGTCGGATTTGAGTGTAATTAGTATGGTTGGACTCGTAATTGAATGGGTTGTCGGATTTTGTGAGTTTCGCCGAATTTCGAAACGTGGGTCTCACGGGAAAGTTTTGAGTTAATTTTGGATTTTTATTGAAAAATATAATATTTTTTTATGAAATTGATTCCTATAATTTTTGCTGACTGTATCGAATTATTTTGGCTAGATTCGAGCCATTCAGAGTCGGATATTCATGAAAAAGGCATTCTTACCGATTGATTGAGCTTGGTTCGAGGTAAGTGGCTTGGCTAACTTTGTGGGGGGGAACTCCCCGTAGGATTTGTACTATTTTTGATATATAAGCGTCGTGTACGTGAGGTGGCGAGTACGTACACGGGCTAATTGTGTAAAAATCCTATGTTTCTACTAAGTAATAACCTGATTTCCTTCTTATTTGAGTTCCATCAGCATATGTGGTATCCCGCTAGACTAGAATAACATGCCTACTTGCCTTAACTGTTTATTTGAACTACGTGCAGCATGTTTAGTGAATTTACCTGTCTTTCCTTAACTGGTACTTAGGTTGAACTGTAAATTTCATGTCGTAGCTATTGAATTCTATTGTTTTGCTGCATATTTACTTTGGGACTACGGAACGGTCACTACTAAAAAATCAGGTTTTAGCGACGGACAAATTCTGTAGTTAAACAGAAAAATCCGTCGCTAATCTCATTTAGCGACGGATTAGCAACGGATTATCAAGAAATTCTACTAGCTACGAGCGTTTTAGCGACATATTAACGATGATGTTTGTAGCTAATTCCAGGTTTTGTTTTTAGTGGGTATTCCAGGAGATCCCCATGTACTGCATATTTACTTTGGGACTACAGAACGGCATTCTAGGAGAACCCCTTATACTGCATATTTATTTTGAGACTACAGAACGATATTCCGGGAGATCCCCTTGTACTGTATATTTACTTTGGGACTACAGAACGGTATTTCGGGAGATCCCTCTGTACTGCATATTTACTTTGGGACTACAGAACGGTATTTCGGGAGATCCCTCTGTACTGCATATTTACTTTGGGACTACGAAACGGTATTCCGGGAGATCCCAATATTCTGCACATTTACATTGGGACTACGAGACAGTATCTCGGGAAATCCCCTATTGTTATCTCTATGTACTGAGTTGTTGTCTTCTATGATTTCATTCTTGTTAAATTTCAGTCTTTATTTTACTGCGGTATTTCATTCTATCTTGTGTTATTATATATATACCAGTAGGGCCCTGACCTGACCTCATCACTACTCGACCAAGGTTAGGCTTGGCACTTACTGGGTACCAATTGTGGTGTACTCATGCTACTCTTTTACACATGTTTTTCGTGTGCAGATCCAGGTAATCCTTATCAGCCACACTATCAGTGAGTCAGGACAACGTTCGAGACTTTAAGGTATATCTGTCGCATCCGCAGACCTCGGAGTCCCCTTCTACTCTTCCCCATGTCCATTATATTATGTATTTTCTTTTGATAGACTCTGATGTATAGAAATACTAGATTTCCTTCCTCTAGTTTGTTATTCACGAATGTTCCGGTCTTTGGGAATGTTGTGTAGTGTATTGAGGAGTTGGTTATTGTACATGCCAAGTGGCATGGTACTCAGTTATAGTATTATTACTACAGTTAGTTGTTAAATTTATGTTTTCATTTCATTTATTCCGCAAAATATTAGGCTTACCTAGTCATAGAAACTAGGTGTCATCATGACGTCATACGGAGTGAAAATTGGGTCGTGATAAGTTGGTATCAGAGCTCTAGGTTCATAGGTGTCGTGAGTCACAAGCCGGTTTATTAGAGTCTCGTGGATCATAACGGAGACGTCTGCACTTATCTTCGGGAGGCTATGGAACTGTTAGTAAAATTTCACTACTTTGATTCCTTGTCGTGCGAAAATTGTTGACTTCAAAAATTCTAAACTTCTGTATTCTGTTCTCTCACAGATAGTGAGGACACGTACAAGCGGATCTGATGACCGGGCACCCGTACCCCCTGCTAGAGCCGCGAGAGGTCGGGGCCGGGGTAGAGGCCGAGAATGTCCATATGATGCAGCCAGGGTACCTGCACGAGCTACTACAGAGGAACCCCTAGTAGCTCCAGCTGGAGGGCAGACACTTGAGGTACCTGTTACTGCACCAGCCCTCCAAAAGACTCTAGCCTAGTGTCTGAGCATGTTCAGCACCTTAGCTCATGCTCGATTGATCCCACTTACTCCTGCCATATCTCAGGTCGGGGAAGGAGCATAGACTCCCATCGCCGGTACTCTAGAGCAGCAGGTTCAGGTCGACCAGGTTCCAGAAAGTGTACCAATGTAGCCGGTAGCTCCAGCTCAGCCCGAGGTTAAGGCAGTAGCTTCTGAGGTGGAGCAGCTCGGACTTGAGAGGTACAAGAAGTACCACCCACCTACCTTCAGCAGATTGGCTACAGATGATGCTCAGGATTTTCTGGAGGAGTGTCATCGTATTCTCCATACTATGGGCGTAGCGGAGACGAGAGGGGTTTCTTTTACTACATTCCAGGTTAAAGGAGCAGTCTATCAATGGTGGCGTGCTTATGAACTGAGTAGTCGGGATGAGGCATTTTCAATTACATAGACTCAATTCTCGGACATTTGTTTGAGAGAATATGTCCCTTAGAGCCTCAGGGACTCATGGCGCGCGGAGTTTGAGCAGTTGCACCAGGGATCCATGACTGTGTCAGAGTATGCAGTCCATTTCAGTGATTTGGCCCGATATGCACCGACCTTGGTTGCCACAGTTCGAGAGAGGGTTGGACGGTTTATTGAGGGACTCCACGCCAGTATCCAAATTAGTATGGCCAGGGAGTTGGAGATGGATATTTCTTATCAGCAGGTTGTGAGTATTGCCAGGAGATTGGAGGGCATGCTTGCCCGGGATAGAGAAGAGAGGGAGGCCAAGAGGTCTCGTGAGACTGGTTCTTATTCTAGTTCTTGTGCCCCAGCAGCTTGCCATGGTAGGGGTTATGTAAGTCGCCCCTTTCATTCAGCTCTTCCAGCCGCCAGTGGTGTCCCAGCCCCTTCTAGGCCCAGGAGCCTTATTATGCACCACCTGTATATAGTGTGCCTCCTGCACGGGGTATTCCTAGTAGCCAGTCCAGTAGATCTGGACAGAGCCAATCACAGTAGCCACGCCCTCCTAGAGCTTGTTTTGAGTGTGGAGACACTCTCCATATGGTGAGGGATTGCCCTAGATTTAGGAAGGGTGCACCTCCACATACTTCTCCGCCACAGTGTGCTCCACCAGGTCCTTAGGCTATGATTACAGCACCAATTGTCACCCCACCAGCTCAGCCAACCCGAGGTGGAAGTCGGGGAGGTCGAGGTCTCCCTAGAGGGAGAGGCCAGGCCAGATATTATGCCATTCCTACTCATACAGAGGCAGTCGCTTCTGATTCTGTCATTACAGGTATTGTTCCAGTCTGTCAAAGAGATACGTCGGTATTATTTGACCCCAGGCTCTACATATTCCTATGTGTCCTCTTATTTTGACCCGTATTTGGGCGTATCGCAGGATTATTTGAGTTATCCTATTTATGTATCTACTCCTGTGGGAGATTCTCTTGTTGTGGACCGCGTGTATCGGTCATATTTGATTGCTCTTAGTGGTTTTGAGACCATAGCCGACTTATTATTGCTCAGCATGGTAGATTTTGATGTTCTCTTAGGTATGGACTGGTTGTCGCCCCATTATGCTATTCTTGATTGTTATGCTAAGACCATGACGCTGGTTATGCCAGGTTTACCGTGATTAGAGTGGAGAGGTACTTTAGAGTATACTCCCAGTAGAGTTATTTCATTTCTTAAAGCTCAACGAATGGTTGAGAAGGGGTGTGACGCGTATCTAGCTTATGTGAGAGATGTTAGTATTGATACCCCTACAGTTGAGTCAGTTCCAGTAGTAAGGGACTTTCCAGATATGTTTCCAGCTGAACTTCCGGGCATGCCGCCCGACAGAGATATTAATTTTGGCATTGATTTGTTGTCGGGCACTCAGCCCATCTTTATTCCTCCATATCGTATGGCTCCTCCTGAATTGAAGGAGTTGAAGGAGCAGTTATAGGAGTTGCTTGATAAGGGCTTCATTCGGCCCAGTGTGTCACCTTGGAGTACTCCTGTCTTATTTATGAAGAAGAAGGATGGTTCTATGCGGATATGTATTGATTATCGCCAGTTGAACAAAGTCACAGTGAAGAATCGGTATCCTTTGCCTCGTATTGATGAACTATTTGATCAGTTACAGGGTACCAGAATATTTTCCAAGATTGACTTGCATTCAGGTTATCATCAGTTGAAGATTCGGGAGCCAGATATCCCGAAGACTTTTTTCATGACTTGGTATGGTCACTATGAGTTTCTTGTTATGTCTTTTAGGCTGACCAATGTCCCGATAGCTTTTATGCACTTGATGCACAGTGTGTTCCGGCCTTATCTTGACTCATTCGTTATTGTGTTTATTGAAGACATTTTGGTGTACTCCCAGAGTGGGAAGGATCATGAGCAGCACCTGAGGACTGCGCTTCAGACATTAAGGGAAAAGAAGTTATATGCAAAATTTTCAAAGTGTGAGTTTTGGCTAGACTCTGTGGCATTCTTGGGCCATATAGTATCGAGTGAGGGGATCCAGGTGGGTCCGAAGAAGATTGAAACAGTGCAGAGTTGGCCCAGACAGTCCTCAGCTACATAGATCCGGAATTTTCTTGGTGTGGCGGGGTATTATCGTCGATTTGTAGAGGGTTTTTCATCTATTGCATCTCCTATGACCAGGATGACCCAGAAGGATGATCCGTTCAGGTGGACAGAGGAATGTGAGGAGAGCTTTGAGAAGCTCAAAATAGCTTTGACTACAGCCCCAGTATTGGTATTGCCTATAGGTTCGGGGTCTTATACTGTATATTATGATGCATCATGGATTGGTCTAGGCACGGTGTTGATGCAGGATGATAGGGTGATTGTCTACACGTCCAGACAACTGAAGGTGCATTAAAAGAACTATCTTGTCCACGACCTTGAGTTAGCAACTATTGTTCATGCCTTGAAAATTTGGCGGCATTATTTGTACGGTGTTCCTTGTGAGATTTACACCGATCATCGTAGTCTGCAGCATCTGTTCAAGCAGAAGGATCTTAATTTGCATCAGAGGAGGTGGTTGGAGTTACTTAAGAATTATGATATCACCATTCTCTATCATCCCGGGAAGGCCAATATGGTGGCCGATGCCTTGAGTCGTAAGGCAGAGAGTTTGGGGAGTTTAGTATATCTACCAGCAGTAGAGAGGCCATTGGCATTGGATGTTCAGGCCTTAGCCAACCAGTTTGTGAGATTAAATATTTCTGAGCCGAGTCGAGTATTGGATTGTGTGGTCTCTCGGTTTTCTCTTTATGAATATCAGGGAGAGTCAGTATGATGACCCCCATTTGCTCGTCCTTCAGGACATGGTTCGGCGAGGTGATGCTAGAGATGTCACTGTTGGAGATGATGGTGCATTGAGGATACAAGACAGGCTATGTGTGCCCAATGTAGATGGTTTGCGTGAGTTGATTCTCCAAGAGGCTCACAATTCACGGTACTCTATTCATCTGGGTGCCGCAAAGATGTATCTGGACTTGAGATAGCATTACTGGTGGAGGATGATGAAGAAGAACATAGTAGAGTATGTGGCCCGATGTCTAAATTTTTAGCAGGTGAAGTATGAGCATCAGCGGCCAGATGGTTTGCTTCAGAAGTTAGAGATTCCAGATTGGAAATGGGAGCGAATCACTATGGATTTTGCTATTGGACTCCCACGGACTCAGCGGAAGTTTGATGCAGTTTGGGTGATTGTGCAAAGACTGACCAAGTCATCACATTTCATTTTTGTGATGACTACCTATTCTTCCAAGCAGTTGGCTCGAATTTATGTCTGCGAGATCGTCATACTTCATGGCGTACCGGTATCCATCATCTCTGACCGAGGTACGCAATTTACATCACGGTTCTGGAGAGTTGTACAGCATGAGTTGGGTACTCGGGTTGAGTTGAGCACATCATTTTGCCCTCAGACGGATGGACAGTCCGAGCACACTATTCAGGTACTTGAGGATATTCTCTGTGCATGTGTGATAGATTTTGGGGGTGCTTGGGACCAGTTCTTACCACTTGCTGAGTTTGCTTACAACAACAGTTATTAGTCGAGCATTCAGATGGCTCCGTATGAGGCCTTGTATGGTAGGCGGTGCCGGTCTCCAATGGGTTAGTTCGAACCGGGCGAGGCTAGGCTATTGGGTACAGACTTAGTTCAGGATGCCCTGGAAAAGGTTAAGTTGATTCAGGATCGACTTCGTACAGCCCAATCTAGACAGAAGAGTTATGCGGATCGGATGGTTCGTGATGTTGCATTCATGGTTGGTGAGAGGGTCCTGCTCCGGGTTTCGCCTATGAAGGGGGTGATGAGGTTAGGGAAGAAGGGCAAGTTGAGCCTTAGGTATATTGGGCCTTTTGAGATTCTTGAGAGAGTTGGAGAGGTGGCTTACAAACTTGCACTACCACCTAGTCTCTCTGCGGTTCATCCGGTATTCCATGTTTCCACGCTTCGGAAATATAACGGCGATCCGTCTTATGTGTTAGACTTCAGTTCGGTTCAGTGGGACAAGGATCTATCTTATGTTGAGGAACTAGTGGCTATTTAAGATAGGTAGGTTCGAAAGCTGAGGTCAAAGAACATTGCTTCCGTGAAGGTTCAGTAGATGGGTCATCCGGTCGAGGAGGCGACTTGGGAGATCGAGCATGATATCCGTAGCTGTTACCCACACTTATTCACCAGCTCAGGTACTTGTTTCTAACTATGTTCGAGGACGAATGATTGTTTTAATAGGGGGAGGATGTAACGACCCGGCCGGTCATTTTGAGAGTAATAGCCCTGATCCCCTATTTACTACTTCTCCCATATATATTTATGCTATTGTGACTTGTCGGGAGGTTTCGTTTTGGTTTTTGGAGTGTTTTGGGACACTTATTCCCTAAATAGAGGTTTAAACCTTAAGATTTAGACCGTAGTCGGAACTATGTGAAGACTACTCCAAAATGGAATCCATCAGTTCCGTTAGGTAATTTTGGGCTTAGGGGCGTGTCTGAATTGTATTTTGGAGGTCTATAGCTCAAATAGGCTTGAAATGGCTAAAATAGGAATTTAAGTTTGGAATTTTGACCGGGGAGTTAAATTTTTGATATCGATATCGGAATCTAGTTCCGAAAATTTTCATAGCTCTGTTATGTCATTTATGACTTGTGTGCAAAAATTGAGGTCAATTGGACTTGATTTGATAGGTTTCGACATCGAATGTAGAAGTTGAAAATTCTTAAGTTTCATTAAGCTTGAATTGGGATGTGAATTGTGATTTTAACGTTGTTTGTTGTGATTTGAGGTTTAAAATAAGTCAGTATGATGTTTTAGGACTTGTTGGTATTTTTGGTTGAGGTCTCGAGGGCCTCGGGTGAGTTTCGAATGGTTAACAGATCAAAAGTTGGACTTAAACAGGCGCTGCAATAGCTGCTACAATTTTCTTCTGAAGGAACTGCAGAAATCGATCCCAGAAAAATCGAGCCCAGGGTCGAAGGCCAGGGTCGAGGGTCAGGGTCGAGGACCAGGATCGAAGCCATGATCGAGGCTCAGGATCGAGGGCCATGATCGAGGCATAGGATCGAGTGCCATGATCGAAGGCTCAAGATCGAGGGCCATGATCGAAGGCTCAAGATCGAGGGCCATAATCGAAGGCCATAATCGAAGGCCAGGATCGAAGCCTTGATATATGCCTAAGATCGAAGGTTAGGATCGAGGGCCATGATCGAAGCCATGATCGAGGACCATGATCGAACCCTTGATCGAGGGTCGGGATCGAGGCAGGACCGAGGGCTATCTGGACAGAATTATAAAACAGGGGACTTCGTCCCCTGTGCCATTTTTGACCAATTGGAGCTTGGGAAGAGGTGATTTTTGGGAGATTTTCAGAGAAAATATCGGGGTAAGTGTTTTTAACTCAATTATGGTTAGATTACCCGAATCCATCATTTGTTTTCACCATTTAATTAGTGTTTTGAGATTGAAATTTGGGAAAAGTTTAGAAATTTTATTGAAACAAATTTTTGAGATTCCGGTGTCGATGCAGAGTCGGATTTGAGTAAAACCGGTATGGTTGAACTCGTAATTGAATGGGTTGTCGGATTTTGTGAGTTTTGCCGGATTCCGAGACGTGGGCCCTACAAGAGATTATTGAGTTAAGTTCGGATTTCTATTAAACAATATAGTATTTTCTTATGAAATTGATTCCTATAATTTTTATTGACTATATCGAATTATTTTGGCTAGATTCGAGCCATTCAGAGTCGGATATTGGTGGAAAAGGCATTCTTACCGATTGATTGAGCTTGGTTCGAGGTAAGTGGCTTGCCTAACTTTGTGTGGGAGAAATTTTCGTAAGATTTGTACTGTTTTTTATATATGAGCGTCGTGTACATCAGGTGACGAGTACGTACACGGGCTAATTATGTAAAAACCCAATGTTTCTACTAAGTAATAACATGATTTCCTTCTTATTTGAGTTCCATCAGCATGTGTGGCATCCCGCTAGACTAGAATAGCATGCCTACTTGCCTTAACTATTTACTTGAACTACGTGCAACATGTTTAGTGAATTTACCTATCTTTCCTTAACTGGTACTTAGGTTTAACTATAAAATTTCGTGTTGTAACTATTGAATTCTATTGTTTGGCTGCATATTTACTTTGGGACTACGGAACGGTATTCCGGGAGATCCCCCTATACTGTATATTTACTTTGGGACTACGGAACGGTATTCTGGGAGATCCCCCTGTACTGCATATTTACTTTTGGACTACGGAACGGTATTCCGGGAGATCCCCATGTTCTGCACATTTATATTGGGACTACGAGACGGTATCTCGAGAAATCCCCTGTTGTATCTCTGTGTACTGAGCTGTTACCTTCTATGAATTCTTTCTTGTTAAATTTCAGTCTTTATTTTACTGTGATATTTCATTCTTGCCTTTCTTTAATATTATTTATATCGGTAGGGTCCTGACCTGACCTCGTCACTACTCGACCGAGGTTAGGCTTCGCACTTACTGGGTACTGATTGTGGTGTACTGAAGCTACTCTTCTGCACATGTTTCTGTGTACAGATCCATGTGCTCCTTATCAATCTCACTATCAGTGAGTCGGGACAGCTTTGGATACTTCAAGGTATATCTGTCGCGTCCGCAGACCTCGGAGTCCCCTTCTACTCTTTCCCATGTCCATTATCTTCTATATTTTTCTTTTGTTAGACTCTGATGTGTAGAGACACTAGATTGTTTCCTTATGGAGTTTGTGATTCACGATGTTCTGGGTTTTGGGATTTTCTGTGTATTTTGGAATAGTTGGTTATTGTACATGCCAAGCGGCATGGTACCCAGTTATGTTGCTATTGCTACAGGTAGTTATTAAATTTATGTTTTCATTTTATTATTCCGTAAATGCTAGGATTACCTAGTCGTAGAGACTAGGTGCCGTCACGACATCATATGGAGTGAAAATTGGGTCATGAAAAGTTGGTATTAGAGCTCTAGGTTCATAGGTGTCGTGAGTCACAAGCCGGTTTATTAGAGTCTCGCGGATCGGCATGGAGACGTCTGTACATATCTTCAGGAGGCTATGAAACTGTTAGGAAAATGTTCACTTCTTTCAATCCTTATCGTGCGACATTGATTTAGCTTGAAACGTATATCTCATATTTCTTTGCATCCACTCGTGTATGACATTACGCACTCGGTATCAGTTGTGTGTCGATGGTTCGTGATGTCGTTGATGGACTACGAGAAAGCCAGAGATACTCAACCATTGCCTCAACGTGTGGTTCCGACTGAAGATGCAGACGTATTGAGAGATTACCCAGTGAATCATGTGGGGGTGCAACGGATCTTGGCATCTGGTTGATTTATATGAGCTGGGAGGGTTAATATTGTGGATCATCAGACGTTGTGACCTATAACTTCGCGCCGAGTGGGGTAGTCCACTATCAATGGATGGATTGTAGGTTCATGTGTTATATCAGTTTCGGTCTGAAATGTATATATGTGGTACTGAAAGTTTCCAAACTTTACACATGTTTAAGGACTGAGATGTTGTAGAGGATAAGGTTGGGACTTTTGGTATGTATGCCTCTTTAATAATCCTATACTTCAGTACCAAAGGAGTTAGAGACACTACTTTAAGTTTACAGAAGGTCTACTTAGCGTGGACATCACGGTTGCGGATTTTGGGGTGCTTCGGAGGAAGTACGTTGGTTGACAAGATTCTGGACTATGTGGTTCGTGCCAAGATTTGTCTGTGTGGAGCTCTACTTTTTTGATCGTTCGGTATAAATAGGGGTAATGGTTACCCCAAAGAAGAATCGAAGAATTTATTTCCCGGACTCTCCATAATGTGTAGAGCATAGGGTTTGAGTGGTTGCGCCAGGTCACCATGACGGTGTCAGAATATGCTATCAGGTTCAATAACTTAGCCTGTCATACTCCTACTATGGTTCCTACATCTAGAGAGAGAGTCCACAGACTCATTAAAGGGCTCAATTATAATCGTAAAAGTTTGTACGACTCGGGAGCTATAGGCTGATACTTCATTTTTGCTAGTGGTAGAAATTGCCAAGATATTAGAACGTGTTCGGGGTGAACTAAGGAGACAAAGAGGTCTCCAGGTTCTGGAGGATTCAATAGATTCTACTCTGCAAGTACGAATCATTATGGCGGGGCTCGGGCAGTCGGCTAGCCCAGTCCGCACATCGAATTACTCGGGGTGCTCTAGTAAGTTCTTTTAATGCACCACTGACATAAGTTTCCTATAATGGTTATTTCAGTTATCTAGTACAGACTTAGTATGAGTAGCCAAACCTGCAAATGGGTTGTTATAAATCCAGTGATACTAGGCACATCATGAGAAAATTGTCCCAGACTTGGGAGAGGCATATTTTATCAAAGCACTCACACTACGTGCCCCATTACAGTTACTACACCACACACACGACCAGTTAAGGGTGGAGAACAGACGGGTCGAAGGCGTCCTAGAGGTGGAGGCCCAGTCGTTGATATATTTACTTTATGGTATGGTGGAGGTCGCTACATCAGATGGTGGCGTTACAGGTACGACCTCGATTTAATATAATAGAAAAATTTCCTTAACCTGATCCGGTTCTTAGTATCGAGACGAGTCCTCCTATTGTGCTCCATTTATGAGTGAGCTTCGTAATTCTATAATCTACTTATGTATTTACTCCTATTGGGAGGTTCTATGGAGATAACTATACCTATCATTCCACGTTGGACTCTAATAAGAGCTGTGAGGCTAAAGATGTCTTTCTGGTACTCATTTCAATAAGTTTTGATGCAATTTCCGGATAATTAATTACAAATTATGAATTATATGCCCTACCGGTGTGGGGTTCATTATGTGTTGTGATTTTGTTTAACAGAAATTATTTAAAAGGAGAAAATGGAACGTTTCGATTGGCACGATGTGCATACTACTTGTGATTCATAACTGAGGACGAGATCCTCGTATTATAAAATAAATTGATATGTTTAAACCGGGCTACGAGCTGTGGTGGAAGTTATATAAGGACGAGATCCTTTTAATAAAAATTCTTGCATTTAAATTCTCCCTTGTGAAATTAAATTTGTACTATAGTACTAATAGGGAGTCATGCATGTTAGGCTTATTTGAAAATTTTTGTATGAAATTCTCTGTGCATACTTGCCAAATTCGTGTGGTAATATTGAGTTTTAACCTACGAGGTAGGTACCCGCCCAGGTGGCGTTAAATGTAACTCGTTAATTTCAGGTAAATAATTATGAGGTCTTCATGCCTCGCATCTCGTTATCAGTATTGTAAAAGTTTGAAACAAGATTTTCGTTAACATGAAGTTAATTGACGACTCTGTAATTGATGATGAACAACTATTAAGACTAGACCCAGAAGGGTGCTACGTTCAGGTGGACCGAAGAGAATAAGGAGAACTTTCAAAAGCTCAAGACAGCTTTGACTACAGCCCCAGTATTGGTATTTCGTACATGTTCGGGGTCTTATGCGGTGCATTACGATGCATCTAGTATTAGACTTGGTGCAGTATTAATGTAAGATGGAAAAGTGATTGCTTATGCGTCGCGACAGTTAAAAGTCCATGAGAAGAATTATCATATTCATGACTTAGAACTGGCAACCATTGTTCATGCGCTGAAGATTTGGAGACACTACCTCTACGGCATGTCTTGTGAAGTATTCACATATCATCGTAGTCTATAGTATCTATTCAGACAAAAAGATCTTAATTTGAGGCAGAAAAGATGGTTTGAGTTGTTGAAAGACTATGATATCACCATTTTGTATCACCCTGGAAAGGCCAATGTGGTGGCCGATGCTTTGAGTAGAAAGGCTCTGAGTATGTGCATCATTGCATATATTCCAGCTTGTGAGAGGCCGCTAGCTACAAATGTTCAGACTTTGGCCAATCAGTTTGTGAGGCTGGATGTTTCAGATCCCATTTGGGTTCTACCTTGTACAGTCGCTCGGCCTTATTTATATGAGCATATCAGAGAGCGACAGTAGGATGATGCTCATTTGCTTGCCCTCAAGGACACGGTGCATCACGGTGGCGCCAAGCAGGTTGCTATGGGAGATGATGGAGTTTTGCCGATCCAGGCTCGTATATATGTTCCTAATGTGGATAGGCTTTGTGAATTAATTCTTGAAGAGGCCCACAGTTCCCGGTATTCTATTCATCTGGGTAACGCCAAAAATGTATCAAGATTTACGGCAACATTATTGGTGGAGGAGAATGAAGAAGGATATAGTTGCATATGTAGCTCGATGTCTAAATTGTCAACAAATCAAGTACGAGAATCAGAAACCTGGTGGTTTGCTTCAGAAGTTAGAAATTCCTCAGTGAAAGTGGGAGCGTATCACTATGGATTTTGTTGTTAGGCTTCCACGGACTCAGAGAAAATTCGACGCAGTTTGGGTCATTGCGGACAGGTTGACCAAGTCAGCACATTTCATTCTAGTGGCAATTACCTATTCTTCAGAGCGGTTAGCTGAAATATATATTCGTGAGATTTTCCGCCTTCACGGTATACCCGTGTCTATTATTTTAGATCGAGGTACGCAACTTACCTCCCACTTTTGGAGGGTTGTACAACATGAGTTAGGCACGCGGGTTGAATCGAGTACAACATTTCATCCACATACAGACGGATAGTCAGAGCGCACTATTTAGATATTGGAAGATATGCTTTGCACTTGTGTTATAGACTTTGGAGGTTCTTGGGATCAGTTCTTATTACTTGCGGAGTTTACCTATAATAATAGCTACTAGTCGAGCATTCATATGGCTTCATATGAGGCATTGTACGTAAGAGGCTCAGTTGTTGGGTACCGATTTAGTACAGGATGCCTTGGCTAAGGTCAAAATTATTCAGGATCGATTTCGCACAGCTCAGTCTAAGAAAAAGAGTTATGCCGATCATAAAGTTCGTGATGTTGCATTCATGGTTGGAGAAGGAGTACTGCTTCGGGTTTCACCTATGAAGGGTGGGCGAAGTAGCCTATAGGCTTGCATTACCACCTAGTTTATCAGCGGTTCATTCGGTGTTCCATGTGTCTATGCTCCAAAAATATCATGGTGATCTGTCTCATGTGTTAGATTTCAGCTCAGTCCAATTGGATAAGGATTTGACTTATGAGGAGGAGCTGGTATATATTCTAGGCCGACAGGTCTGACAGTTGAGGTCTAGGAGTTATCTTTCAGTTCGGGTGCAATGGAGAGATCAACCAATTGAGACAACTACCTGGGAGTCCAAGTCGGACATGGGAGTAAGTATACATCACCTTTTCACCAGCTCAGGTACTTTTCTAATTCTGTTCAAGGATGAACGTTTGTTCTAGAATGGCTCGGGTGAGTTTTGAGCGAGTTCGGGCTTTTCGACACTCTAATGTTGTTCTGGGGTCTTTGGAAGTGCGGACCGCGCATTTTGGGAGTGCTGAGGCAAAGGGTAAGTGCGTACCTCAAGGGAATTGTGCGGACCGCACAATTTTGTGTGCGGCCGCACTTCAGGCCGCACTTTAGGAATTCTCATATTCGATGGTCCGATTTTGGAAGCTTATATCTTTTTATTTACAAGGAATGTTGAGATGATTCAAAAACGAAAATTGTAGACCTTTGTGTCTAGTTTACAGAAAGGTAAAGAGGTCATCATTTGGACATATGTAGGAAAGGTTATGGCCAAAATACTAAATCTTAGCAGTGCAGTCACCAAGAGTGCGACCGCACAATTTTTGTGCGATCGCAGAAGCTGGGATGTGCGGCTGCACTTGGAATTTTGCGGACCGCACATTGGAAGTTCATAGGATGTAATATATAACCGAGGTTTAGGTTATTATTTTATTTTTGGACTTTGGGGAGCTCGGTTTGAGACGATGTTTCGTGGGTATTTCAAGAAATTTATCAGGGTAAGTGATTCCAACTCGGATTTGGTTAATATGCATGAATATATCGCTGATTGCATCATTTAATTAGTACTTTGAGATGAAAATTTGGAAAAAATATGTAGAAACTTCATAAACTATAAATTGAGGATTTGAATGTCTAGTTGTGATCGGAATTGGCTAATTTTGGTATGGTTGGACTCAAGAATTAATGAGTATTCATATTTTGTGACTTTTACCCGATTCCGAGACGTGGACCCGGGAAGACTTTTTGGGGAGATTTTCTAATTTCTTGTCTTAGCTTTGATTTCATTAATTAGATTAGTTTCTTATAGTTATATTTATGATATGTAATTGATTTTGGCTAGATTTGGACCCTTCGGAGTCAGATATTCGTGAAAAAGCATTGTTAAGGATTGATTTGAGCTTGGTTCGAGGTAAGTGGCTTGTCTAACCTTGTGTGGGGGAAATCCCCTTAGGATTTGGTACTGTTTGATATGTGAGTGTCGTGTACGTGAGGTGACGAGTACGTACACTGGCTAATTTTTGTAAAAACCCGATTTCTACTAAGTAATAACCTATTTTTCCTTCTTAATTGAGTTTTGTCAACATGTGTAGTATCCTGCTAGACTAAAATAGCATGCCTACTTGCCTTAATTGTTTATCTGAATTCCGTGCAGCATGTTTAGTGGATTTTTCCTATTTTTCCTTGACTTGTACTTAGTCTAATTTGTAATATTTCATGTTGTAGTTGTCAAGTTCTATTGTTTGAGCTGCATATTTACTTTGGGACTACGGAACGGTATTCCGGGAGACTCCTCTGTGTTACATATTTACTTTGGGACTACGAAACGGTATTCCGGGAGATCTCCCCTATCTTGCATATTTACTTTGCGACTACGGAACAGT
Source organism: Nicotiana otophora (assembly GCA_000715115.1). Classification (NCBI taxonomy): domain Eukaryota; kingdom Viridiplantae; phylum Streptophyta; class Magnoliopsida; order Solanales; family Solanaceae; genus Nicotiana; species Nicotiana otophora. The sequence continues at coordinate 112,075 of AWOL01S0020196.1, forward strand.
ATTCCGGGAGATCCCCCTATCTTGCATATTTATTTTGGAACTAAGGAACGGTATTCCGGGAGATCTCCCTGCACATTTACGTTTGGGACTACGAGACGGTATCTCGGGAGATCCCCTGTTGTATTTCTGTGTACTGAGTTGTTACCTTTTAGGAATTCTTTCTTTTTAAATTTCAGTCTTTATTTTACTGCGATATTTCATTCTTGCCTTGCTTTATTAGTATTTATACCAGTAGGGTCCTGACCTGACCTCGTCACTACTCGACCGAGGTTAGGCTTGGCACTTACTGGGACCGATTGTGGTGTACTCATACTACTCTTCTGCATATATTTTCGTGTGCAGATCCAGGTGCTCCTTATCAGCCGCACTATCAGTGAGCCGGGACAGCTTTGGAGACTTCAAGGTATATCTGCCACGTCCGCAGACCTCGTAGTCCCCTTCTACTCTTTCCCATGTCCATTATCTTCTGTATTTTTCTTTTGTTAGACTCTGATGTGTAGAGACACTAGATTTTTTCCTTCTGGAGTTTGTGATTTACGATGCTCCGGGTTTTGGGATTTTTTGTGTATTTTTGAATAGTTGGTTATTGTACATGCCAAGCGGCATGGTACCTAGTTATGTTGTTATTGCTACAGTAAGTTGTTAAATTTATGTTTTCATTTCATTATTCCGCAAATGTTAGGCTTACCTAGTCGTAGAGACTAGGTACCGTCACGACCTCATACGGAGGAAAAATTGGATCGTGATAGTGATATATCTACATTCATTAATTTTCATAACAATACCTTCTAAGGGATTGCTAGTTCATGATGGTGAACAACAAAATTTGATTTTGGAAAAACACCATCATTATGGGAATGTATAAACGGTAAAAAAAATACGTCAATCCATTGAAATATGGTATGCTATCAGGGGCGGACCCACATTGGTTCAAGGGGTTCAACTAAACCCACTTCGTAAATATTTTTTACTATTTGTGTGTGGAAATTATTTTTTACTATTTGTGTGTGGAAATTATTTTTTGAATAAAGAACTTTCTATAAAAATAAAGCAGTTGAACCTTTTGAACCAAAGCTGAGCTTGGTCTGATGGCTAAGTTGGGTCAATTTCTGTAATTGGTCGCGTGTTCGAACCAAAAATTCACCATTATTTTGGTTCTTTTCAAGCTCGTTATCAGCACTTCTTCTTAATTTTCTTTTTTTGTTAATTTTAGTTTAGTCTCTTTCCATAGTTATGGAACTTTCTTTATGAAATTATTAATTTAGCTTAGCTCTTTTCTATTTTTATTTATGGTAACAGTTAGTGCAAGTTATAATAAAATTAATAAATAAAGTCTAGTATTATAAATATAGATCAAACTTATGTTTGTTACAGTAAAATTTGTAAAATATTCTGAAGTTTAATAACTTGTCAAATTGTAAAGGTAAATAGATCGGTTGTTATATATATAGGCAAATTTTCTTTAAGGTTTTGTTAGAACCAAAATAAAGAGCACTAGGTAAATCATGTTTATTTGTTAATTCAATATCTCTTTTACTGTAAATTATTTTTAAGGTTTGAAGCCGCTTGTATAAAAATTTGGGTCCGCCACAGTATGTTACAATTTTTACTTCTTCCTAATAGGTAAAGAACAGAGAGATTTGCTTAATCTAGCAGGACGAATACCCATGAGTTTAATATTACTAGATTTAGCTTCCTAACAAGCACATTAATTCTTCTAAGGTCAACATTACACGTGGAAAAGTTTTAGACTTCACAAAATTGCTGAGCTGATTAGTCATTTGACCATCATTAGGCAAGCAAACATTTCCATCATTTCATCAATTGGTATTGTATAAATTGTCAACCAAATATGGTTGATCCAAATTTCATCTATACATAACTACTTTTTCAGAAAACTTCTTGACTTGAAAGCTGGTGCGTTTTTCTCAAACCAACATTTGAGAAGGTTAACTAACAATAGAATTTTAGAATTAGAACATATGCAACATCTCACCAAATCCTCATAGACCCTCAAGAACTTTCCCTATATATACCCTTTAGAGATGATCAAACAAAATACAACTGAATTTGCTTGGAACACAAAGCAATCTAGCAAACTAAGTCAAAACACACATACTCCTATTGACAATGGCTTCCTCCAGCTACTACTCTATCCTTTTCTTGATCATGGCATTACTGTCCTTATCAAGCATCACTACAACACATGCTGCTCGCGGCCTACTTCAACTTCCGAACTTGCCTACAATCCCATCATTGCCTCAGCCAACAATGCCACAATTGCCTACAATGCCACAATTGCCTACAATCCCAAATTTGCCAACAGCAGCCACATTGCCACCATTGCCAAGTTCTGCATCTTTGCCAACACTTCCAACAACTACACCTAATTTACCATCTTTGCCTACATTGCCTTCTGTACCAAAGATGACTCTACCACCAATGCCTGCCAACATTCCTCTTCCCAAAATGCCGTCACTTCCTACCATTCCTACACTTGCAACTCCACCATCCAACTGATTTTGCAGCTTCCAACATTTTCCTGTCTTACCCTATGGTCTCTGCCGTTTGATTTTTTTTTTCTTCCCTTTTTCTCTGTTGTTGTTTTTATCTTTTGAGTGATTCTTAACGATATGTATCGTATCAGTTATGCTCTCTGAGTGTTATACATTTATTATGTAGTAGCCTTTGTATTAATTCCATGCAGTAATCTGTTATTGATTTAAGTGCATTTCTCCAGTATATGTGAGGTGTACTAATAATCCACATTAGAAGATAAGGTAATTATATAGAACTAACATAACTTGACAAGTTACATTCAGAAAGATATACTAATAGAAAATAAAACACTCTGTTAAGTCGTGTAACAGAGATACCTGGACAGGCAGTACACTACTTCAACATCATAAATTGTGATTCAACGTAATGATTTATGCCTTGAAACGAGAGGCACGTATATAAATAGTACTCTTTGTATATAGATGAAAATCAGCCAATTATCATAGCAACAAATCCATACAAGTTATCTATATATATGGAAATTATCAAATACTTGTAATCTTTTCATTTACAAACTTGAATTTCTTGCAACTTTTCTTAGACATCTCATTAGACTACTCTTAGCTATACTTTGATCATATTTCAGTCACAAAGTTTCAACTTGTGATTGTTGCTATTAGGACGCTTTAGAAAGTTCAAATAAGGCCTCTACTACCAATCATATGAAAAGCAGTATATTTCCACGTGCATTAGTTTACATTCTTAATTCAAAAATGAAGATTGAATGATCATTATTGATTTTATAATTAATATAACGATAGCTAAGGTTCATGTGGAAAAAGACTCAGTAATATAATGATAGTATTATATTGTGGCTTGAGTTATTTTCTTGTATTTTTAAAAAACTCATAATCCCTATAGATTTAGGAAAACTCATTATCCCAATAGATTTAGTAAAGGAAAAGTTATTGTCCTTGTCAAATTGAAAAACCTTTCTCTTATAGGTTTGGGACTATTTGGGATCTATATATATGGGTTGTAGTTGGGGATTCTATAGATTGTATTGTGTTTTTCTTCTCATTCATAGTGGAAAACTCTCTCTGCTTCTTCCCCGAGGATTAGGCTTAGCCGAATCTCGTTAAATTCTTGTGTCGATTTTTCTTCTCTATTTGCTTTGTGTGTGATTGTGTGCTAGTTAACTCACGATCTTCCGTTTCTACATATAATCTAGGGTTAAGATGTCTTCATCATCTTCAACAAAGTACAAAGTAGAGAAATGTGACAAGGGTTCTAGTTTCAGTCTATAGAAGATTAGGATGAAATCGTCCATGGTGTTACAAGGGTTATGGAAGGCAATTGATGAGAATTTTCCTAAAGAGATAAAAGAGACAGAGAAGGCAGAACTGAAGGAGAGGGTTTTGAGTGTGATCTTCATAAGCATTACAGATAGCGTTTTTCAGAAAATTACTGAAGAAACTTTTGCAGCAATGGCATAGAAGAACCTGGAAGATCTGTATTCTAAGAAATCGCTAACAAATCGCCTCTACCTGAAAATGAGGTTATACAATCTCCGTATGAATGAAGGTACACCCGTTAAAACTCACCTTGATGAGTTAATTCAATTATAATAGACCTGAAGAACGTGGATATCAAAATTGAGAGTGAGGATCAGGCCTTGATTGTGTTATATTCTTTACCACCGTCTTATGATACTTTTGCCGAAACACTGCTATATGGGAAAGACAGTATTTCACTGGAAGATGTTAGTAATGCACTAAAATCTAAAGAGTTGAAAAAGAGCTTTCCAGACAGCAGAACTGAGAGTGAGGGTCTCGTGAGTAGAGAAAGAACACAACAAAAGGAATTTAACAGAAAAAAATCATCCGCCAGATCAAAGTCTAGAGAAAGGAAGCAGAATTGTTATAAGTGTGGGGAGTAAGGTCACTACAAGAGAGATTGTCACGAGCTGAAAAAGAAAAGAGGTAAGCAGAAAATATATAATTCGGCAAATGTTGTTGACACTGCAATAATTCTGATGATAGTAATTATGTAGGGGAAGTATGTGCCGTAAGTTCTAGTCATGGGCAGAATTCCTGGGTTCTTGATTCTGGTGCTACTTTCCACATATGTCCACGCAAGAATTGGTTTGCAACTTACAAGAAAATTAGTGGGACTGTCTACATGGGAGATGATAATCCATTACCAGTAGAGGGGATTGGTAACATCAGATTGAGAATGTTTGATGGAATTACCAAAAACATTCAGTGTTGGAATATTCCTCGGATAAAGAGAAATTTGATCTCTCTTTCGACTTTGGATGATCAAGGGTATAAGTTTCACTCCGAGAATGGAACACTTAAAGTATGTAAGTCTCCATAGTACTCATGACGGGTAAACTACATTCTAAATTGTATCATCTTCAAGCCAGTGTAGTTGAAGGGGAAGCTGTTGTAGCTTCTGGGAAACATGATCTGAATTAGTCTCAGTTGTGGCACTTGCGACTTGGTCATATAAGTGATAAGGGATTGTCTTTGTTGAGTAAGTAGAATTTGCTGAATTGGTACCAAAACAATGTTGTAGATTCTGGGAAAAGTGATCTAAATTAGTCTCAGTTGTGGCACTTGCGATTTGGTCATATGAGTGATAAGGGATTGTCTTTGTTGAGTAAGCAGAATTTGTTGAATTGGTACAAAAATCAAGTTTTGAATTTTTGTGAGCATTATGTGTTTGGTAAACAGACATGGGTAAAGTTCAGCAAGAAGGCCGAGCATGAAACCAGAGACAAGTTAGATTATATACATTCAGACTTGTGGGGTCCAAACAGGGTTCCCTCCAAGAGTGGTGCCAGGTATTTTATGACTTTGATTGATGATTACTCAAGGATGGTGTGGGTGTATTTTCCGAAACTAAAAGATTAGGCATTTCCGACATTTGTTAAATGCAAGACGATGGGTGAGAGATAGACGAAAATAAAAGTTAAGCATCTTTGAACTAACAATGGGTTGGAATTTAGCAATTTTGAGTACGATAATTTCTGCAGCAGAGAGGGCATAGTGAGACACCGCACTTGTGTCGGAACACCACAACAAAATGATATTGCAGAAAGTATGAATAGAATGCTTTGTGATAGGGCACGAAGCATGCTTTCACACTCATGTGTTAGCAAGGATTCTTGGGTTGAAGCAATCGATACAGCTTGTTATTTGGTTAACAGATCTCCATCCATAGCTATTGAGTTCAAAACTCCTTTTGAGGTATGGTCCGGTTCGCCTGCTAATTATTCAAATTTAATGATATTTGATTGTCCTGCTTATGCTCATGTGAGGGATGGAAAACTTGATCTGAGGGCAAAGAAGTGCATATTTCTAGGGTATGCAATGATTGACCAAAAAATACGGATCTTGGTTCAAATAATTAAATTTATATAATTAGGGGTTAATCTTAGTTAGCAATAATATCCCTAGATGAAGCTTTCAAAGATGTAATAAATATTAGACGGGTTCGGTGAGACAATGATAACAACATGCAATAATTATTCTAGAAATCATGAGCAATAATATAGCATTCAATAACAATAAATAGTAATAAATTGCATTTAAGTAAATAGGAGGAATGATTCACCAAATAAAGGATCAGATAGGTGGATGTTCCTCCTGACAATGAGGAATGACAGATAAATTCTTGAATATTTGAATTATTCTCGGATCTTATGGATAAGTATGGACAAGAATCTTAGTGAAAATGTGGTGTTTGTATCTTAGCAAGAGAGAGAGAGCGAGAGAGAGAGAGACAAATCTTTAAGTCAAAGAGTTTTTTTTTTTTACAAATGAATATAACATGTCATTATCATTGTCTCCTTGTTTCTATTTATATGGGACATGTTCCTAAGAAACCCTTATAGTACAAGTGCAGGGAATATCAAATAGAATATTCTCTTTCAACATCCTATCTTGAAAACTAGCCGTTACATCTCTATCAGCGGTGCTCGACCACGGCCCTCGTCAACTCTTCGACAATGAATTTTACTGCTTCTTGGTCCATCTCGACTGACGATGACTCGAGAATACTTCCCTTAGTATTATCTTGTCTATTATCTTGTCTTAAATATTCTAAGGGCAGATTTTGAACCATACAGTTAGTCCCTCCGCTTATTGAGGTCGTGCCCACGTGCGAGATCAATGAGCGGACAATTCCGTTCATAGTTGGCAGGGGTCGTGGTCGTGGAGATGGGACTACGTGGATTTTTGGGGTCCACATATTTTGAATTTATCAAATTGCCCGGGAAACTAGTTGGAGTTATCTGGGCCAAGAAAAGAGGTAACGTCGCGGCATCGTGCGTCATAATTAGGGATGTACATAGGTCGGGTTGGTTTGAATTTTAAATTATCAAACCAAGATAATGGTGCCGGAGTTCTTAATTTATAAACCAAACCAAACCAACAAAGTCGGATATTCCAATCTCGGGTTTTTTCGAATTTTTTTCGGTAAAATCTTCATAGCATAAAATATGTAACTTGTGCTCCAAATATTTCTTAAGTCCTAGTAAAATACAATTATATAATATATTTTCCAAGAAACTAACACAATAATATGAGATAAGTCATAGCATTATACTAAAATATTCAATAACAAAGATAAAATAATAAAATTACATAAAATAAATATTGCTAATTAATAAGCCATAATGAAGATTAATATAATCTAAAAATACTATATAGGTCATGCTAAAATAAGTATAGCTAATAAGTACTAATATTAATTACATAACTAAGCACTAAAGAAAAAGATAAATTAAGTTATGCATTTTCATTATAAACCAATGTAAAACTAAAATAATTATCCAACACAATCGTCATTCCTAGTATTGAATTGAATTTTTTTTTGTTAGCATTAGTATTGATTTAAACTTTGCTTGAGTTACTACATTTATGGGTTAAGTCTAAACTTGAAATAATATGTTAAAAGATAAAACTGTGAAAAAGTTTAAGAAATATTTATAAATTACATTACAATAAATATTTATATGTATAAAATATTTTTAAAAATTATATAAATGTACTATCGGGTTGGTTTGGTTTCGGTTTGACTTTTTTTAGTTAAAACCAAACCAAACCAATTATGGTCGGGTTTTATTTTCTAATACCAAACCACATCGAGTTTTTTTTCCGGTTTGACTCGGATTATCGGTTTGGTATGGTTTATCGTTTTTCTTTGTACACCCATGGTCATAATGAGGCCATTTCCCGATGCATTGCATCGATTCAGGTGGAACTCTTGATTGGCTCTGTCAGTTCGATTTTCGTGCTAATCATGTCCCACACGGTTTCGATTATGGTGCCTCCCAAACTTATAAATAGGGGAAGATTTTGCGATTCTGGGACTTTTCAAACTTCTTCTTCCCCTCTAGCACCATCATGTCTTATTTCCTTTGCAGAGCACTCCTTTTTCTTTATTTCTGAGACTTATCCCATTCTTCATTCTTCTTCTTCTTTCGAAACCCTTCTCTCTTAGTGAGGATGATGTCTAACATGCCTTCTGAGTCCGGTGAGGGGATTTATATGTCCCCCTTGGCAGTGGTGTACCCTCCTCATAAGGAGGGTATTCCTGCCACCGCTAATGACGGAGACTTCCCGTTGGTGGAAGAGATATTTCCGCGCAACCCCGATTCCTGGTCTGATTTGACCAAGTCCCCCAATGCTGAACCTAGAGATTTCCGTTCAGTGATGACGATGAAAGAATTGGAAGAGCTCAGGGCTAAATTCAATGTTCCCAACCATGTTAAGTTGATTCTGGCGGGGTGGGACACCGTGCAGATTCACCGTCTTAAGTATTGCGCCTTCTACGCCTATCATTCCAAGTCGGCTACACTCTCCCTCTTCTTCTGTTGGTGGAGGAATTTTGTAGTTATTACAGTATTTTCCCGGCTCTTTTCGCACCGTACATTTACAAACTTATACGGATGCTCACCAAATTTTGTCGAGCTAGCCGGGGTCGAACTGACGCTGTGACATTTGATACATCTCTTCGCCCCAAGATTTTATAGGGGGACGATAGTAAATCTACGTCACCGAGAAGGTAAGTGCTTGGTGGTGAAAATAGATGACAAAGCCAACCGCCAATTCTAGTTCAATTTCTTCTTCATCAAGACAGACGATGTGGTGGCCAATGTCGACGGTTTTCCCGAGACTTGGAAGTATACTCGTAAGTATTCAATCTCCAGTAGGTATTTGATTTTTCCTTGTGCCCGACTGTGGGTTTTGACTTCTCGTCCCTTACTCATGTAGCCAAGACTTCTCCTCCTCCTTCGGTCTTCGACATCTCCGATTGGGTTGGTTGACTTCTTTCTCATATTGTAGGAAATTCGTGAGTGGTCGGGTTTCTTAAAGAAGATTGGACTTGCTCCTCTTTCAACAGGTAAGTTCCTCTTGTTATTGGCATCTCGGGTTTCTTTTCCTTTTGTTCACCTTTGCTGACTTTCCTCTCTCCTTGTGTTTTTCCCAACTTCGGCTAGGGGATCTTCAAGGAGGTCTAAAGCTCCCGCACCCTCCTTCCGTAAGAGAAAAGCTACTGCATCCTCGGCTCCTGCCCCTTCTATGACTGCGACTGATCCTGTTCGCATTTCAGTTCCTCCTGTTTCTGCATCGGTGTCTATTCCTTCTTCAGTCGTAGAGACTTCGGCCACAGAGCCTTCAATTTTTCCTTTGTACTGTCTCATAGATGAAAAAACCGAGTCGTTGCCTGACGATAGGGACTTGATGCCTCACAAAAGAAGGGTCGTAGACGTCGTGGGAGTGGGGTCGACGGCTGCTGATGTAGGAGATTATGGCTTCGACCTTCGGGCAACAGCCACAGTAATCATCAGGGAGAGCCTGGAGGCAAACGCAGAGATCGTTGGGCTGGAGGATACGGATGTTCGACTTGTTGAGGATGTGTTAGAAGACGGGATGGGCCGTCATAACCCTTCTGTTCTAGGACGTGATGAGGCCTCGTCCTCCGGTGTTGCGGCGGATGCACCTCATTTGTTCGGTGACAGATGTGAGATCGTTGCTGATGACTATATCGGATCTGATTCCGACATAGATACAGAAGATCTGAGAATGATTGATGAGGGGCTCACTCAGCTGGAAGTGAGGTTGGAGGGGGGTTTGAGAACTATTACGATCCTGATGGACCGTAATCTTCTTGTAGATACCGAGAAGATTATCCTCTCCCTTGTCCCTCTCAGTTCTGAGATTGAGGGAACGACCCTCATGAGAATAAATGACCGCGACTTGTCAAACAATATAGTCGGCCTCGCCCTTCGGGTAAGCATCTCTGTTGTTGGTTGTTTTTCCTTCTCTTTTATAGTCTTCTTAATTTTCGTTGCTTGTTTTGTAGATGGTTGTCTTAGAGATTGAGAGTGCTCGTAGGGAGAAGAGGCACAAATATATATATGTGAAGATAAGGGACAAGTACTTCAGGGTCCTTGGGAAGTATCGGGAGCTGTGGTGTCAGCTCTGTGATGACGGCAATGTGCGCCAACTAAGGGAAGATTTGAAGGCCAAGGACTAGGAGCTGGTGTGGATGGTGGGAAAGTGTAGCGTCCTGGAGTGGACGCTGAGGAGAAAATAAGAAGAACTCGAGCTTAGCAAGAGGGTAGAGGTTCAGTGCAGCGACCTTCAAGCAGGTAGTCACGTTGCACGACCAACTCGAAGAGTGCTAATTTAGGGTGGAAACCCTTGGTGGTGAGGTCGCCGAGAAAGTAGAAGAGTTGGAGAAGGCGGAGGCGGCATGGTCGGAGGCTCTAAACAAGGCGGAATCCCTTGAGGTGGTGATTCGAACTCTCTATTCTGAGCAGGATAATGACTTGACGACGGCCAGGCTCAAGGAAGAATGGCTTGAGGAAAGGATCGGGGAGTTGAAAAGAGAGACCTCTATTCTCCATGATCGAGTGGTTTCTTTGGAGGCCGAGAAGGCCCAATTACTGGCACAGCCGTCCTCTTCCCACACTTAGGATTCTCCCAACGTTCCTCGGGATTTATATGAGGAGTGGATTCATGCCGAGGCCCAGTTAGATACCTTTCGAGATTTGTATACGGCGGGGTCCGTTTCTAATGCTGCCCTTGAAGGTATTCGTGTGAAGGCTCGTCAAGCTCGAGTCACTTGTGGGTATGATCCTATTACACTTCAGGTCGGTGAAGGTGACGATGAGGGTGTAGATCGGCTTGAGGAGGACGCTTGGTACGATACAGCATATCCGGGGGGCAAAGGCGATGGTGGCGAGAGGGATAAAGATGGTGAGGGAATCGGTGGCCAAGGCGGTGAAGGCACAGAAGATCATGATGGTGGTGATCACTAGTTTTTCTTCTTCTTTTTTTTTAAACTTTTGTTTTTTTTGCTGGCGTATTCAAGAGCCTTTGTAAAAAACGCTTTAAGTATGAAATGCAAAGTTGTTCTCTGCATCTACTTCTTTTCCTGTGGTTTATTTTCTGCACTTGTATGTTTTTTGCTTTTGTTGTTAGGCTGCCTTTTCTCTTTCCTTCGTTAGTGTTGTTTTTTGTTGGTCGTGGCCTTGGAGCCGATTACACGTTGTTTGATTCCTTTTTTTCCTTTTTTACATGTTGATATATGGTCGAGGGCATCGAATTGTTTAGTCGTGATCTTTCGTTAAATTGAGGTCGAGGGCCAATAGGTGTTTGTTCGAGTGAGGTCGGACATAACCTTTCATTTAAGTTGCACCCGAGGGCCGGTAGGTGTTAGTTCGAACAAGGTCAAACATAACCTGAATTTAATTATGGCCGAGGGCCGGTAGATGTTAGTTCGAGCAAGGTCGAACATAGCCTGAATTGAATTACGGTCGAGGGCCGGTAGGTGTTAGTTAGGTCAAGGTCGAACATAACCTGAATTTATACGGCCGAGGGCCAGTAAGTGTTAGTTCGAGTAAGGTCGAACATAACCTGAGTTTAATTACGGACGAGGGCCGGTAGGTATTAGTTCGAGCAAGGTCGAACATAACCTGAATTTATACGGCCGAGGGCCAGTAAGTGTTAGTTCGAGTAAGGTTGAACATAACCTAAGTTTAATTACGGCCGAGGGCCAGTAGGTGTTAGTTCGAGTAAGGTTGATCATAACCTGAGTTTAATTATGGTCGAGAGCCATTAGGTATTAGTTCGAGCAAGGTCGAACATAACCTGAATGCAAGAAAGACGTGCTGATAAGCATAAAGTTTATTGCTTTGACATTGTTGCTTTTGTTACATACTTGGAGAAATTTACAGAGTTTTGGGTGTTGGCTGGCATTCCAGTCCCGGTCTATCTAGTCCCCTCATTGGTCGATCTAGAGAATAATGAGAGGTCGAGCAATGAAATAGCAACCACGGCCGTACCTTCATGTACTTCGACTCGAAACATTTCCTTCTCCGCCTCGTTAAAAACCTCCTTGAGAAAACCCAAATGGGACAAAACTCAACTGAGAGAAAAAAAGTACGACTTTGGGGATGCTTTTTCTCTTAGAAGTTGAAGTATTTGAGGTGGCTAATATTTCAATTATTTGGTAGTAGCTTTTATTCCATTGTGTTTAATTGGAATGAACCCTTGTTTATTCGGCTGTGATTTTGTATGGACCATCCCAATTTGTTCCCAACTTGCCTTCCCTAGGATCTTTGCTCGCTTGATTTTTAGCTTTCAGTACGTAGTCCTCGACTTTGAGCGGCCTGACCTTTGCTTTCTTGTTGTAATAGCGTTCTGCTTGTTGCTTTTGGGCGACCATTCTTATGTAGGCCATATCTCTTCGTTCTTCAACTTCGTCAAGTTCCTGCCTTCTACTCTCATCCTTACTCGTGTCGCTCTCATGGGAGTACCTTAGGATGGGTTCTCCGAACTCGATTGGTATTACTGCCTTGGTCCCATAGACCAAAGAGTAAGGCGTGTCTCCTGTTCTTGTTTTTGGAGTTGTTCAGTAGGCCCACAATACTTTTGGTAGTATTTACGGCCACAGTCCCTTGGCATCTTCGAGCTTCTTTTTTATGATGTCTAGTATTAACTTGTTGGATGATTCTTCTTGTCCGTTACCAGCGAGGTGGTATGGGGTCGAGAGTATCCTCTTGATATGCCATTTCTCTAAGAATTCAGTGGTTTTCTTTCCTGTGAACTGGGTCCGTTGTCAAAACTGATTTCTTTGGGAAGGCCGAATCGGTAAATAATGTTTTTCCATATAAAGGTGATTACTTCCTATTCCCGTATTTGGATGAATGCTCCTGCTTCCACACACTTAGATAAATAGTCAGTTAAAACCAAAAAGAATTGTACATTACCTCGCCCCACTGGTAGGGAGTCCACGATGTACATTCCCCATTTGATGAACGGCCAAGGGGATGTGACTGAGTGGCGATGTTCGCCTGCTTGGTGGAATATTGGGTGCGTACTTTTGGCACTGCTCACATCGCCTTACAAATTGTGCGGCATCCTTTTTCATGGTGGGCTAGTAATATCCTGGCCGTATGAGGCATCTGACCAGTGCCCGGTTGCCGGAGTGAGCCCCGCAATGGCCCTCGTGAACTTCTTCGAGGATGCACTAAGTTTTGTTCGGGCCCAACCACTTCTCCAGAGGACCGCCACAGGTCCTCTTGCACACATCGCTGCGGAGGATATTGTACTTGCCGCTTGCATTCTTAGTTTTCTGGCCTATTTTTTGTCGCTGGGGAGTGTACCGTCCTTCAAGTACGCGAAGATACGATTGTGCCAATCCCAAGTTAGGTTTATAGTTCTTACCTCGATTTGGTGTAGTGATGAGTTGAGGAGGTGGACCACGTTTTTTTCTCCGGTTGCGATGCTTTAGGGGGCTGCGGCTAGTTTGGTGAGGCCACCTGCCTCGACATTTTGTGCCCATGGGATTTGGTCGAGCTGACATTCGTCGAACTTAGGCAGTAGCTTGTAAATTCCGATCTAGTACTTTTGCAACCTTTGTTCCTTGATTTGGAAAGTCCCCGTAAGTTGATTGACTATGAGCTGGGAATCGCAGCACAGTTTCAACCGTTTTTCTCCATATTTGAGTGCTAGTCTTAGACTTGCAATTATGGCCTCATACTCGGCCTTACTGTTAGTCATATCCGAGCACCTTATGGACTGGCGAATCAATTCGCCTAGTAGGAATTCGAGTACGAATCCCAGTCCGGACCCCGACGTGTTGGATGCGTCATCGGTGTATAGGACCTAGAGGTCTTGTGTTTGGAGGGAGGTTTGAACAGCCTCTTTTTCGACTTCATGCATTATCTTTGCGCTGAACTCGGCTACGAAGTCATGAGTACTTGTGATTTTATCGCCATTCGCGGCTGATAGGTGATATCGTGCTCGCTCAACTCGATGGCCAACTTGTCCAGCCTTCCCGATAGTTCGGGTTTATGTAAAATGCTTCTGCGGGAAAGGTCGTGATGACCGAGATGGGTGATATTGAAAATATGGTCTAAGCTTTTATGAAGCTACGACTAAGGCCAAAGCCAATTTTTTGAGGTGTAATTACCTTGTCTCAGCATCGGTGAGTGTTTTGCTAATGTAATAGATGGGAAATTGCATACCTTTGTTTTTTCGAATTAAGACTGCGCTTACAGCTACCTCAGATACGGCTAGATAGACGAGGAGACGCTCCTCCGGCTCGGGCTTTGAAAGCAGAGGTAGAGATGATAGGTATGCCTTTAGTTCTCGCAGGGCCTCGACACATTCGGAAGTCCATTCAAGGCCGTTATCTTTCTTGAGTACGCCGAAGAATTTATGGCACATATCTGACGACCGCAAGATGAACCTCGATAGAGCGGCAATGTGGCCGATCAACCTTTGGACTTGTTTCTTGGTGGTCAAGAGTTCTAGTATCACCTCCATGGCTTTGATTTGGTTGGGATTGACCTTGATCTCTCGCTGTGATACTAGAAAACCCAATAACTTTCCCGAGGCTACACCGAATGCGCATTTTTCTGGGTTCAGCTTCAATCCCTACCGTCGGAGTATGTCGAAAGCTTCTTTCAAATGATCGATGTGATATTCTCCCCTTTTGGACTTGACTAGCATGTCATCTATATATACCTCAATTGTTTTTCCGAGCTTCTCTTTGAACATCTTTGTCACCAACCTTTGATAAGTAGCTCCTACATTCTTTAGTCCAAAAGGCATGACCCTATAGTAATACGTTCCTTGGTGGGTGATGAACGTGGTTTTTTCCTAATATTCTTCTTCCTAAGGATTTAATTATAGCATGAGTATGCATCCAAAAAGCTTAGTAGCTCGTGCCTGGTCGTTGCATCGATGAGTTAGTCGATATGTGGCAACGTGAATGAATCCTTCGGACATGACTTGTTCAGATTTGTGAAATCCACGTACATCCGCCACTTTCCATTCTTTTTTTTTACCATCACTACGTTATCGACCCATTTTGGGTACTTTGATTCCCTAACGGAACCATTTTCAAGCAGTTTTTTCACCATTTCGCACACTATGCCGTCATTAATTGTAGAGTTGAATTTACGCCAGACTTGCCTCACTGGGGGGTAGAGTGGGTTGATGTTTAATTTGTGAGTGGCGATTTCTTTTGGGATGCCCGGCATATCTACATGACTGAAAACAAACAAATATGCATTAGTTGTTAAGAATTGATCGAATTTACCTGGTTCTGGAAGCTTACAACCGATATAGGCCTTCTTGTTGTGGTCGTTGAGATCCAACTGAATGGGGTCGAGGTATTCTATGGTCTAACCAGTGGCTTCGGCCGTATCTGGTTCCTTGATGACGTTCTCTGTTTCTTCTTGCTCCGATCTCGACCCTATTGATTGGTGCCTCCTTTTCTTTGTCCTTTCTCTGTTGGGTGGCCATGTTGTCTAAGGCAATGCGGTAGCATTCTCGTGATGTGTATTGTTCTCCTCGTATACTGAAAATCCCCCAAGGAGTTGGGAATATAATTACTTGTAATAAGCTGGAGGTGACGGCTTTCATGGGATGTATCCATAGTCGTCCCACTATGGCGTTATATGCAGTGGCCTGGTCCATGATATGGAACATTGTCTCCAGAGTTATGCCGGCCAGAACAGAAAGTGTAATTTCCCTGGATGTCTGTTCAACTGCATTATTAAAACCAGTTAGCCTGATGCAGCGCGGCACTATCTTATCTTCAAGTCTTATTTGGGTAAGCACTCGGGGATAGATAATGCACGCACCACTCCCGTCATCTATCATAATGCGTTTAACATCGGTGTCTAAAATACGTAAAGTAATAACAAGGGAATCATTATGAGTAAAGGTCAAACCGTTGGCATCCGACTTGTAGAAGATGATACTCTCTTCGAGTTCGCCGTATAGCTCGCGGGTGATAGATCGCTTGAGTTTGTGGGTAGTCGTGAACTTCACGCTTTTGATAGAGGCGTCATCGCTGCCGTCGATGATCATGTTGATGGTGCGAGCTGGTAAGGGTGATTTTGGTTGTCCTTGGTGTTCACGTCCTCTGGCGAAGTTGGTTCTTCCCCTGTCGCTTAGTAACTCCTTGAGGTGCCCTTGTCGCAACATGTTTACGACTTCTTGCCTCAGGGCAATGCAATCTTCAGTTTTGTGTCCTCATTCCTGGTGGAACTCACAGAGGGCATCGGACTTTCTGGTGTTCGAGTCCGATCTCATCTTCGGCGGCCACTTCACTTTCGGTCTGAGTTTAACCAGAGCATAGACTATCTCTGTAGGTAACACATAAAAATTGTGAGTAGATAATAGGGGAGGCATACCTAGGTAACTCCGATGAGTTCCTGTCCTTGGTCTAGACGGACCTTCTTCATAGCGGGGGGAGGGCGCAAAGGCCGCCCTGATGTATGGTTGATGTTGTTCCCTGCTTGTACCGAGGTTAGTCACTGAGTTGGTCCGTTGAGGTTGTCCTCATCTGTACGGACCTCGGCACAGTAAGCATTGTACATTTTGTCCCAAGTGGTTGAGGGATACTTCATCAACTGACTCAACACTTTTCTAGTTGCTCTTGAACCATCTCTACTCAGCCCGTTCTGAAAGGCAGCCACCGCCATCCCTTCAGATACGTTTGGCAAATTCATCCTCACTCGGTTGAACCAAGCGAGTAAGTCCCATAGTCCCTCTCCTAGGGACTGCTTAATAGCAAATATGTCGTTCACTCTTGCCTCGGCCTTCTTGGCTCCAACATGGGTCGTTACGAACTTGTCGGCCATTTCCTCGAAAGTCTCTATGAAGCATGCTGGTAGCTGCGAATACCATGTTAATGCCTCTCCTTTAAGGGTTTCTCCAAACTTCTTCATCAAAATGAAAGATATTTGTTCTTTGGCGAGATCATTGCCTTTTACGGCGGTGACGTAATGAGTCACGTGATCTTTAGGGTCGATTGTGCCGTCATATATCCTAAGGTAGGGCGGCATTTTAAAGGTCTTCGGTATGGCATATGTGGCTGAATCATCACTATATAGTTGTTCGACGAACCGACTGGCGTCCCTTTTCGGCAACAGCTTAGGAGCACCCGGTATTTTATCGACCGTTTCTTGGTGGTATTTCATTTGATCTCGGAGTGCCTTGTTTTCATTCTCCATTTCTTCCATCCTTTTTAGAATGGATGCTAGGGCGTTGTCACCTGCACTATCAATGACATTATGACTAATACCTATCATTGGAGGAAAGAGTTGGTTGCATTGCTTGTTTGTTTGTTGTATCGTGCAAGTCCTTGCGTTTTCTGTAGTTGTGCCCTGAGCGGGCTTGTTGAGGATGCTTGTTAGCATGTCAATTAGCCACGCTTCAAGGAGTTTTTTCACAGCTAGGGGCGTCTCTTCCTCCACATACGTGGAGGCTCCTTTACCACAGGATTTTGTTATGCTGCAGTTAGGGGTGGTGACCCATCTCGTCTAGGGGAAGCACCGGGCATCACGCCCTCGTATGCCATTTTACAGCTTTCGTTAATGAAGTTCATAAGGTTGGTTGGGAGGTCTCTTGTTATTCTCGTCTTTTCTTCTCGGTTACCTACCATGTTGGAATTTGTGTACACAAGAAAGGAGATCTTGTTTTTTGTTTTACGTTAGTGACCCGTGATAGTTGTTGAGCTACAAGAAACTAAAAGTTTAACTAAGAAATTCCCACAGACGGCGCCAAATTGTTTGACCAAAATATACGGATCTTGGTTCAAATAATTAAATTTATATAATAAGGGGTTAATCTTAGCTAGTAATAACATCCCTATATGAAGCTTTCAAGGATGCAATAAACATTAGATGGGTTCGGTCAGACAATGATAACAACATGCAATAACTATTCTAGAAATCACGAGCAATAATGTAGCATTCAATAACAATGAATAGTAATAAATGGCATTTAAGCAAATAGGAGGAATGATTCACCCAATAAAGGATGAGATAGGTGGATGTTCCTCCTGACAATGATGAATGACAGACAAATTCTTGAATATTCGAATTATTTTCGGATCTGATGAAAAAGTATGGATAAGAATCTCAGTGAAAAGGTGGTGTTTGTATCTTAGCGAGAGAGAGAGAGAGAGAGAGAGAGAGAAATCTTTAAGTCAAAGTATTTGTTTTACAATGAATATCAGATGCCCTTATCATTGTCTCATTTTTTCTATTTATATGGGACATGTTCCTAAGAAACCCTAATAGTACAAGTGCATGGAATATCCAATAGAATATTCTCTTTCAACATCATATCTTGAACACTAGTTATTACAGCTCTATCAACGGTGCTCGACCTCGACCCTTATTGACATCTCGACCACGGCTCTCATCGACTCTTCGACTATGGATTTTGCTGCTTCTTGGGCCATCTCGACTGACGACGACTTGAGAATTCTTTCCTTAGTATTATCTTGTCTATTATCTTGTCTTAAATATTCTAAGGGAAGATTTTGACCCATACATGCAACTGGAGTGAAAGGTAAAGGTTGTGGTGCACAGATCAAAAGACTACAAGGCTAATTATCAAAAGGGATATAACATTCAATGAATCTGCCTCACTGAAAAGTCAGAGGGAGAAGGCAATAGCAGAGGAAGTGGAGGAGGTGCAAAATATTGATCAAGATGATAATGTTGATGCACCTGCGCAACAACAACCATATAGCATTGCAACAGGCAAAGAGAAGAGAGTGATCAACCGACCGCAAAGATTTGCAAACATAGTTGATGGGAATCTTCTTGGATATACGAATCCCGTGGGATTTTCTTTGGCAATTGCAGAGACCGTTGATGCGTTTGAGTGTTATAGCTATCCAGAATTTATTCCGAGTATAGAACCAAATCGACGGATTAGTGCTATGGCTGAAGAGATTGAGTCTCTTAATAAGTTTAGGCGTTGCCTAGACTTGGTTGATATGTGCGGCAATGGGTAAAGCCCTCGCAAGGACTGAGGGCAAGGTAGAGAGACGTTGTTCCTGTTGATGAAGAGAATTCAAGCCAAGGGAAAGATTTGTTATTTTGTGGCTTGAATTATTTCCTTGTATTGTTAGGAAACCCATAATCCCTATAGGTTTAGGAAAATCCATTGTCCTAATAGATTTGGTAAAGGAAAAGCTATTGTCCTTGTCAAATTGAAAAATATTTTTTTTATAGGTTTGGGACTATTTGGGATCTATATATAGGGGTTGTAGTTTGGAATTCTATAGATTGTATTGCGCTTTTCTTCTCATTCATAATGAAAAACGCTCTTTGCTTCTGCCCCGAGGATTAGGCTTAGCCGAACCTCGTTAAATTCTTGTGTTGATTTTTCTTCTCTATTTGCTTTGTATGTAATTGTGTGTTAGTTAACCCACAATCTTCCGCAATAATTTGCTTAGGTTCTTGTGAAAAAGACTATGTATAGGAGTAATTCCTCTACGAACTTGCTCGCAATATTGCCTGTTCCAAGCCTCGTAAAAAAGGAGAATTGTGATATGCTAACTAACGGTGATAAATTCTCACACGATAGAGGTTTCATTGGTATCTGCTCAGCCTTGTAGTAGTTGTTTTAAACAAACAGGAGTACTAAGAGCTTAACGGAAGAGAAAGATCTATGCAGATGATACCTATTAGTTTGGAATAGGTTTTAATATTGATAGAGAACTTCTATTATTATTATTATTATTATTATTATTATTATTTTACCACTACTACTTATATATATTTATTTGATTTTTCACTTCTAAATTTATTTAATTTTAGTAATGATAATGAATAAGTTCAGCTTAAAGATAAGTGAGGATTCATTATATATCGTCGACTCCAACTTGTTTGGGATTGAGGCATAGTTATTATTATTATTATTTTACCACTACTACTTATATATATTTATTTGATTTTTCACTTCTAAATTTATTTAATTTTAGTAATGATAATGAATAAGTTCAGCTTAAAGATAAGTGAGGATTCATTATATATCGTCGACTCCAACTTGATAGGGATTGAGGCATAGTTATTAAAGTTAGTATATGAGTAAATGTTCAAATATGATATATTCACCTTCATTGTCAGTTTTTACTACTTCCGAAAAGGTAAAGAACCCAAACATTTGCTTAATCTAATAGGAATAATTCTTTTAATGAGATCAATATTACTACGTATTATTTTTAGCGATCCCTGACAAGCATGTTGTTTCTTCGGATCGGAGGACAAATTACACATGGAAATGTGTTAGGCTTCAAAGTATTGTTGAGCTGATTAGTTATTTGACCATTATTAGGCAAGCAAACATGTCCTAAGTAGTTGAACAAAATCGCAAGGATCAATTGTCAATAAACTGTACTATAGGAGAAACTATAGGAAAATGAGAAACAGTAAACCAGTTAATTAACATTTCATTCTGCGGTCTTTTTTTAAAAAAATTATTTCGTGGTTTTGTTAGTCATGCTACTCAAGAGGAAAAAATATGAATTTCTTAGAATGTTCTATGTGTATTAACGCAGTTGCAAGATTACCATCCTATCAACGGTGCCAACTAATAGAGAATAAAAGGGCGCCCGGTCCACTAACCTCCCGTTACGCGTGGGATCCGGGAAAATCCGGATCACAAGAGCGGATTGTACACAGTCTTACCTTACATTTCTACAAGAGATTGTTTCCGCAGCTCAAACCCGTGTGACATACGACAAGGGTCCCTTCCCAACCAATATAGAATATTAGTTTAAAACTATAGAAAAGATTTTACCAACTAGTGTTGTATCAAATGTCCACCAAATATCGTTGATCTAAATTTCATCTACGCATAACTACATTCAGAAAACTTCTTGACGTAAAAGTAGTACAACATCTCACCAAATCGTCATAGTCCCCCAATAATTAACTTCCCCTATATATACCCTTTAGTACTAATGATCAAACTCAAATCAACTCAAAACACAACTTAACTTCCTTGGAAAAGAAAGCATCAATCTTGAGCAAAATAAACAATGGCTGCTTCCAGTTGCAACTGCTCAATCCTTTTCTTGATCATAGCATTATTTTCCTTATCAAGCATCACTACAACACATGCTGCCCGCGGCCTACTGCAACTTCCAAACTTGCCTACAATCCCATCATTGCCTCAGCCAACAATGCCGCAGTTGCCTACAATCCCAAATTTGCCAACAGCAGCCACATTGCCACCATTGCCAAGTGTTGCATCTTTGCCAACATTGCCATCTCTGCCTACATTGCCCTCTGTACCAAAGATGACTCTACCACCAATGCCTGCCAATATTCCTCTTCCCAACATGCCTTCACTTCCCACCATCCCTACACTCTCACCTCCTCCATCCAACTAATCATGCAGCTCCACTAAATATATTACTAGTACTACTTGTTAATTTTACCCTTATTTGGTCTATTGTTTCTTTTCGTTTAATTTCCAATGTTATTTGAGCTGATTGTGAAATTTGTCTGAGTGTTATGTTTTTATTGTGAAACAGCATTTGATGTAGTTCACTGTTGCTATTAATTTTTTCCGTCTAGTTCGTCTACTATTCTAAAGCAAAGTTTCTTTCTTTATTTTTCCGAAAAATGATGTCAATCTAAACTTATAGAGAGGTGGAAATTAACAAGAGACGGAAATAAAAATTTAAAACAAAACAAAAAGTAAACTATATATGTACAAGCCCTTTAACTTTATAAAATGTATTTGGACTTTAAATGGAGTAAGAGATACCTATTACTCACTCCGGTCCATTGGCCTTTTATTATGGTGCACAATATTTGATTTTTTCAGATATCAAGAAGGAATTAAATTTCTTTTCAAAGTTGTCCTTGGAGTAAAGAGTCTATGAGTAGTTTGTTATATTTTCAATTAACAAATTAAGATTAATATGGTCAATCTTATTGTTAATTAATGCTAAAAGGTGAATTACTTAATATGTGTAAAAAGAGCCAAAAAATTGATTAAAGTGGACCGGAGAGAATAGTTGATAATAGTATGTGTTTTATGTTGTATGCTTTTTTCCAGAAAGTGTTTAGCTTTTCAGAGATTTAATCGTAACTAGAACTTCAAGAACTTTCTATTTTTAATAGTTTAAATAGAGTAACATGGTCGGTGAGGATTTTACGTAGCCGGCCCCAATTTATTTGGGACTAAGGAATAGTTCTTATTATTAACCTTACAGCACAAATCAACAAGTCGCTTTGGCCGAGTGGTTAAGGCGTGTGCCTGCTAAGTACATGGGGTTTCCCCGCGAGAGTTCGAATCTCTCAGGCGACGGATCGTTTTTTGATTCATATCACAATTTTAGCTACAGAAGAGTATTAACTATTAACTCAACCATTAATCTTTTCCGATAGCCACGTGTGAATTCTGTTTCCTAATCTCTGAATTTAAAAGATCTGAATATATATTTTTAGTCACAATCCACACGAAAACCAAAAGAGGAAAATTTGGACAGTTTTGCCCGAGCAACAAGCAGCTAAGCATGGTCATATGAATATCCCGTTTTAAAGCTGATTTCTTTGTCGATTCTTATGTATTTGAGTATGATTGTACAAAGAAAACCGATAAACCGCATCAAAATAATAATCCGAGTCAAACCGGAAAAAGAAAAAATCGATATGGTTTGGTTTGATTTGATTTGGTTTGGTATTGGAAAATAAAACCCGGCCATAATTGGTTTGGTTTGGTTTTAACTAAAAAAATCAAACCGAAACCAAACCATCCCAATGGTACATTTATATAATTTTTAAAAATATTTTATACATATAAATATGTATTGTAATGTAATTTATAAATATTTCTTAAACTTTTTCACAATTTTATCTTTTTAACGTATTATTTCAAGTTTAGACTTAACATTTTTGAATGGTAAATAAATTTTATAGCCCACAAATGTAGTAACTCAAACAAAGTTAAATCAATACTAATGCTAACAAAAGAAATTCAATTCAATACTAGGAATAACGATAGTGTTGGATAATTATTTTAGTTTTACATTGGTTTATAATGAAAATGTATAACTTAGTTTATCTTTTTCTTTAGTGCTTAGTTATGTAATTAATATTCGTACTTATTAGCTATACTTATTTTAGCATGACCTATATAGTATTTTTAGATTATGTTAATTTTCATTATGGCTTATTAATTAGCAATATTTGTCTTATATAATTTTATTATTTTATCAATGTTATTGAATATTTTAGTATAATGCTATGACTTATCTCATATTATTGTGTTAGTTTCTTGGAAAACACATTATATAGTTGTATTTTATAAGGACATAAAGAAATATTTGGAACACAAATTACATATTTTATGCTATGAAGACTTTACCGGAAAAAAACCCGAGAAAACCCGAGATTGAAAAATCCGACTTTGTTGGTTTGGTTTGGTTTGGTTTATAAATTTAAAAACCCGACACCATTGATTTGGTTTGATAATTGAAAAATTCGAACCAACCCGACCTATGTACACCCCATATTTGAAGACAGAATATGCTATAGAACATATTGTTAATTATGAGAACTTTTTATTTCACTGGGTCTTTGACATCCTTTGGTAATTTAACAGTTACTTTTTTATGGAAAAGTTGTTCAACGAAAGCAATGATAATTACCTACCTTAGTCATTGTCACAAAGCAAATACTGGCGTTTGACCATTCGTAATCTCCTTAATGGTTATAAGTTCATTCTGCTATTCTCCTACCACTGCTACAAGTGGATGCAGCATAATCTGCATGCACTAAAAACCCCAAATAATCTGCATGCTACTAGAACTTCAATCAATATTCACAGACCAATCTAAACTTAAGATAATCTTCGGGTGTAACAAATACTTGGCAAAAGATAATAAACTCATCGCTAGTTTATAACAGGTAAACTCACATGATATTTCTTCAATATTTAAAGATATAACAATCACATTCAGAGGCCATTATATTTTTGAATGGACATCATACACATTTGAATTTGCTCATGTCATATATTATTAAAACAGTCCCATTGAAGTTCTGACTTACATATGAATGAATCGAAGTCCAACTGAATGACGATAACTTATGGTATACCTTAATTGGTTCAGGAGTAAGTCCAAATAGTACACAAGGGCTAGGTTAAGATTGAATTTCTTTAACCATGAGAGAAGCATTACAGAATGTGAGGAACAAGTGAAAATGCTACTCCTAGTCTCTGACAAAGCTTCATTTATCAATATGCCCTTCTGAACTGGCATCAAATTATGTATGCCTAGCAAAAAATGGGGGAATCCTATTTTCCGTGTTATTTCTTAAATAAATGGAACCGGCAAAGCTATAAAGCTTCTCAATTTGGCTCCATGCTTCTCTATTTTACACTGCAATAGATTTCTGAAGTATAAATTGTCTCTTGATTAAAGAAAATCTGGCTGGCCTGTGGATGTCAAGCAACGATGCCACATGCGGCTGTTAGGATCCACAACCCTGGGTTTAGAGATGACTTCTGGAATTGGAAAGTAGACATAATGAGTATTGCATATACCCACTGTGATACCACTATATCCAGCAAATGCACCGTGAACCTGTCAAAACAAAAAGTGCATATGTTGAATTAATAAATGGTTGAATAATGTCTCAATCACAAAACATATAAGTCGGGAAGGGGAAGTTGAATTAATCAATAAGTGAGGCATGAGAGACTTACAGCATTTTGTCCAAGTACCGTGCACAGAATTCCATCTGAAGCATTTGCACGGCATGCACGGATCATGTAAGTAGGATCAATGTATTTCACATCAGATGTCTCTCCCATCTCCTTGAAGTACTTTTTAATCTGTCAGAGAGCAGGCAGATTATCATGAATTTCTCATAACTTGATTAAGAAGGATAACAAAGGGAGCCATGAGCCTTCATGTGCATGGAAATTTCTACTGACAGGTACGGTACTTTAAGGATAAAAAAGATGAAGCGATTGATCAATCAATCAATCAACTACACCTTGCAAATTAGTTTGGGGATCGGTTATACGGATGCTCTGTATTTATTAGCTCACTATTCTAGATAGCATTCAGTGGATTTATAATGATATTAGAACTATTTTTACACTAGCGGTCAACCTACCACAAACCACAATGTTCCTCCTGTATGCTTGGGACTAGTTATGCATTGCAAAGCTCATGTAGGCAGAGTTAAAAAGATAAAAGTGATGATGACCACAAATTAGATATTAGGAGATAGCAGGTAAAAAATGACTGGCAATGACCACATGTCAATTGAAAGAAGCTAGGACACCACTCATAGCAGTTTAATACGCAATTACTGGTCAATCTCAGATAAAATGATATTCAGGTAAGAATTTCTCTTTTAGAAATTCCAGAACAAAAGTTTCAAGATTCTTATGTGCAATACATGAGATCACGTAAGAAATTGTAACACTATTTACATCCAGCAAAGGGCTCTTTTAGAACTCCACTAAAATTGATTCATCTGAAAGACGGCCTTTAGGAACAGATGCATGAAGAAAAAAAAATTGGAAGATTACCAATGCTATGTTAGATAGAGCCCCACATGGCTTGTGCTCATATTGGACAAAGATGCCAAGTAGAACTTACAAGTGATTTGGTGAAGTAACTTGAACTTCTTTAATGAAGAAGACGAATAAAGAATGAAATCCTCAGAATGACAAAGGATGTATAGACCAACATGCATGTGAATAGCTAAGGGGTATCTAGCAAAAATCCCGCAATGGTAAAGCTGGCCAGCCACTAACCTCTTGTTGCAAATAAACACCAATGTCTCCAAGTACAGCATTTCCAGATGCATCTTTTGCATTGGTTTTCTCGAGGAAATCCTGCAATGAAGGTTGGGCCAGATGCAGTTAAGTGTTATAAAAAATCAGAAACTGATCCATCTGTTTTTATTACTATAGTTTGCATTACGATTAAGTAACCAAAAACTGTAAAAATCTAAGTGACCTTTGAGCTTTGTCTAGTATAGTGACAAACATTGAACTGAAAGAAAAGTTAACCAAAAAAAAACTATCTAATATAAATAAAAAGGCAAAGGGGATGAAATTTATGGGCAACGATAATAACTACTACCTCCGTTCCAATTTATGTGAACCTATTTACATTTTGGTCCGTTACAAAAAGAATGACCCCTTTCTAAATTTGGAAACAATTTTGCTTAAATTTACAATTTTACCCTTAATGAGAAGCTTTTATAACCACACAAATACTCTGGGCCCCTTTTTGAATTATTTAGAACCACAAATTCTAAAAGTCTTCATTTTTTCTTAAACTCCGTGCCCAGTCAAACAGATTCACATAAATTGGAACGGAGGGAGTACTACTTAATATTGAGTTCTTAACTAAAATAGTCCCTTAGGTTAGGCAGTAGGTCAATATTTGTCCCTATTTTGTTACCTTGAGCACAAAAGATCCTTTTAAGTTTGCTAAACCTCAGCATTTTTCATCCAAGTGAAGAAAATGCAAATGGATTCCTCCAAAACAAATGGATTGCACTAGAGAGTGCGTGATCATAGTAAAAGGACAACCATACTGAGGTCTTTTTCCAGAAGATTAGATGAAGCTTTGGAGTCCGTAACTATAACACACAGATTGTGGAGAGTGTCAAGATGGTAGGCAGAAGTTAAGGAAAAAAGGGAAGCAGCAATTGAAGTAATATTGAAGCGCAATTTACTGTTGTGACGCGCTTTGACTATAGTTGTGATGCTTTGCACGTGCAAGTTTCGCTAGTTTTACAGAGATTGCTTTCAGTTTCTGTTAGTTGGACCAAAAGTCTCATGTTTAGAAAGCTTAAAGGACCATATGTGCTCATCGTAATATAATAGAGATAAAAATAAACATATCCCAAGCCTAAGGGACTTTTTCAGTTAAAAAAAACTCGTTTGATGTTACATCCAAATGCAGCACAAGCATGATTATGATGGAACTAACCTGCCCAGCTCCCTCTGCTGCACAAACCACAGCTGATCCCTTAGTCTCGAGCAGATATTTTAGATGCCTCAGTACACCGTGTGGGCCATGCAGATTAAAAGGCACCTGAGATATGAAATAAGATATGATCTTACTGAGAAACTCAAGAAAAGCATTGCACAATATCCAATAGATATAAGGCAAACTACAAACCTCTGGAATCAAGCATATGTCTATTTGTCCACTAGCTAGGGATGCTTGCATAGCTATAAACCCACTACTACGGCCCATCAACTTCACAATTCCAATACCACGGTACGCACTATGTGCCTGCAAAAGAGCAAAAGAGCAAAAAAGAAACTTCATCTCAAGCAGATTACATGGAAGAAATAAGATGCATAACTGTAATTGAGGAAAAAGTAAATGAGCACTTTTCTTCTTGGAATCAGTCCTTAACATGAGATAACTTAGGAAGATGTTTAGATGCAAAATTCAATTACTTGAGAAAACAAACTCGAAATCCAACAAATCTGGGGAAAAAATAGACACTGATCAGTAGGAATTTCCCAAAACTAAAAAGACGGAGGATTCTGTCAAACAAAGTAGTTCTTGCAAGATTTGGCAATACATGATGAATATGTCTTGAACTTGTAGAAAATCAAGAAAATGTAACTTCACTGAGACATTCATAGAAAAGAACTTGATCAGATCATTGGAATTCCTTCTCAAAAAGAGATTTGTCAATTGAATTAGGTTAGAGGAGGTCCGACAAATTGAAGGGAAAAAAGCATAGGACAAGATGGGGCCAGGTGAAGGTCATTTAATAAAAGTAGAAGGTTCATCCTATCATGGAATAGACCATAGAAGTAAGGGATGCATGACAGTATAGTAGATCATAACGTAGTAACCTCAATGTAAGCAGAATTAATGGCTCTCTGCGCTTCTTCAACAGCAGTATCAAAACCAAATGTCTTATCCATAAGCATAATATCGTTGTCTATAGTTTTTGGCACACCAACTACAGCCACCTTCATACGTCTTTTACGGCACTGTACATCCAGTAGACAAAATCAAATTAGAGTTTCTAACAATAGTAAGTGGACCTAATGTTATTAACCATTCAATAAGCAAGGACATAGGGAGAAACTATTCAATTATTACATATCCTTGGTCATCTGAAACAATTTCTCTCTTTAATTTCAAGGAAAAAACTTTAAATTTGAGGCATAAGTTTCTATGTAAGAAGGACTTTAAAAAAAATTCTATGGAAGAGGGACCATTCACTCTACTTTTCTAATAAGGACACTAGAGAGAATCACTTATTCTCGAAATATTCACTTCTCTCTACAGCCTCCAATTACACACTATACTGATCAAACTTCAAATAATCAGAGAATATTAATTGACATGCATATTGGTCTAAATGAGCACCCTATATGAATATAGAGGCCACGCATAGCAACCTCGTCATGGATTGCATTTGCACCAGCATGTGTGCCATTTCCACCCAGCACAAAGAGCATGTTGATTCCTCTTTCCTGACAATAGTAAAAGAAGTGAATCTTAGATAAACCCTAGCAAATTCATCTCTAAAGCAACAATTCAAGCAAACTATATGTTTTTTGTATAAGAGAAAATCAGTTAAGCACCTGGATGCTGTCCACAATGTCACTAACTTTAGGTCCTCCACGTGATACTCCCAGCAAGCTTCCCCCGGAAAGATGGATATTTTGCACCACTTTCCTGGATAACTAAGAACAAAGCAGGCGACAAAATCAGTAAAACGCCTAATCTCATTAAAGAGAAATTTATCGAGCGGAGAATAACACCTCATCAGTAATGACGGTTTGGAGATTAAAGTTACGCTTTTGCACTTAATCCCGAATAACAGAACTTAAATTTTAAGGAGCATTTGGGCAGTGAAGAAGAGTTAAAGTAACTTACTGGCATTTCGGCTAAATCTTTTTCTGAAAACCCACGATATCCAAAAGGAATTCCCGCAATTTTCTTCACTCCATATATCTCAAGGGTGATAACTATCTGCGTCCAATGAAAACAAAGAGAGGATGAAGAACAACATAAGTGCAGCAGCAATCAACTACATCCCTGAGAAATCAAAGAACCAAAACCAAACAATAATAAAATGCTAATACCTGTCGAATAACATCATTAAGCCCAGGGCAAAGTCCACCACAAGTTACAATTGCTGCTTTCACCTCTTCTGGCTTGAAATATATTTTCTCTCGAGGACCAGCACGGTGAACCCTGAAAATAATTGGTGCCAAAAATCATGGTATATGTTAAAGTCTTACCAGTTTTAAAACAAGAATGATGCTTGGCACAAAATTATCGGATTTAAATGCCACACCCAAGCCCATGGCATGCATTATCCGCTTTGGCCCAACAAACCTCACGGATTTGTTCCTCGGCATGCAACATATATATATCTCGTAGTAATATTTAGTTATTAGAGGTTTACATATCATTTTGAAGAACCCTTTTTTTCTACTAATTTCATTTGAAGAACTCTTTTAGCATCTCATGTCTCTACTATCTAGTTTCATTTCTATAAATTATGAGAAAGGAAATCTCGAAGCTAGAAGATGGCAAGGAAATGGATAGTGCCAATTTGGGTGTTGAACTGTTTGGAAGGTGGAAAAGTCAACATTGATGGAGGACTTCAATTTGTGACAATTGGGAGCAGGAGCTCATAAATGGAGAAAGATAATTTAGTAATCCAGAACCATTTTTTCAATCTATAGGCATGCCATTGCACTATGGAAGACTTATGCCTGAGTAGAAGAGGGTGAGAGTGGTTAAAACGATAATAGTAAAAAATTAAGTTTGTATCATTTCCTCAACAGGTATATAATTGTATCCATGTAACTCTTTAATGTAGAAAATTCTAAAGAAGTTTACCATTGCTCTACCCATGAACAATTGGAATCAATGCACTCAGCACCAGCAGATGTTGGGGACGAATAATTAATTACCTGAAATGAAAATTGTTTAATTGGAGTCGACTAGAATTAAATAATATGAGTGGACTTGGAGGAAATAGAACCAAAAAAACAAGAAACAACAACCATTTAATTCTTCATCAGCAGACAATAAAAACAAATAGCTTACTTCTCAACTACTTTTCCCATTTGAAAGATTAGTCCTATTACACTTCCCTTCCCGGGAGTCGAACCAACTTTTGACTAACATATTCAAATATATATTTTAACCATTTTGTATGGGAAAGGTTGCAACTTTAGTTTTTATCAAGTAGTATCTCAATTATCAAAATAGACGAATTAATCTAAATTGATCCTCGAGATGCAGGAGGCTTATCTATTTTGGAACAGTGAGATAGTATCATCTTCTGTGCATCGGGCTGCCTTTTTTTGTGTGTGGGAGATAGTATCATCTTCAGCAAGGAATGTACTTCTAGCTCTTATTAACGGAATAAAATAAGATACTTGTGACTTAAAAACTGGAGTGTTTAGCTTTTTGAACTGCCTACCTACTTTCCATCAAAATGATCCACATGAGACATGCAGGTGTATTTGCCAGGTCAAGTAAGAAATCACTATAGAACACTTGATATAGAAGAGCATCAAATAAGTAAAAACAGTCACCCTCAACTGTAGGAAGAGGTAAATAGCAGCTACTAAGATAGATATTAGTGCCTGACCATTTCATTTATCCATCTATGTCAAGGGAGAACAAGGAATCATAGTACCAGAGCAAATTACTAGAAGATTATATCTGTTCTATGTACCATGTGGAAAACTACATCAATACGAGCCAGAGCTTTTCCACATTTGAATTAAAGACAATAACCAAGTAGCTGGAGATCAGTGCTGAGAAGTAGATATACCACACAATTATCAACTTTAAATTTAGATTACATGGTTTTTGACCTAAAGTCCATTACCGGAAAACATAAGGGAGTGATAACCAATGTTACATTCACTAACTTAAGGGTAGGTAACCTACACCCATAAGTAAATGGTATGGGTAAACTGAATTCGATTGGTGAAAATCTATGCAAAATAAGTAGGGACTTACTTTAAGCAGTACTCTGTCATTATTATTAATGTAACCATGCCATTTTTCATCTGAAGGGTAACCTTCTGCAAACTCCTCAGATACTGGAGTCCTGTAACAGGAATGATGCACTAAAGTTAGTAAAATTACTCCTTAAGCAAATTTTCTGCCCGAAATCTTCATTATTATTAAGCAAATGTATCTCTTTCCATTTAATTACCAGACCACCTGGCCAAGTGCATTACAACAAATTTTGCAAGAAAAACTTGCAATACTAAAATTTGGATAAGTGATAAAGCCAGATATAGCCTACTGAATGTTGCAACACTAGAGCTACATAGAGAAAGGTAACTAATACTACAAGTCTACAACACAGCAGAATAATCAAATTTGAACTGAATACTCATCTATTCAATTCATATGATACTCGTTCTATACTAGGAGGTTGCAAAGAGTTTGACACCAGTACAGTTACATATAACTTTCATAACTTTCAAGAATCCAAAATCATTAATTTTTTTAAAAGTATAAACCTTGATATGATATTTTCTTTATCAAACCAAATTTCGATTTACTATTTTCTTTCCCAATTGAATAACGGCATCTCTTCCTTTCTTTCCAAAAAATCTTGCTGCAGCTGGTCAAGTTAAAATATTAAACTTCATGTAATATCCAAACAAAAAAAGTAGTACCCCTCCATCACAATTTATGTGGCGGTGTTTGACCAAATCGAAGTTTAAAGGAATAAAAGACTTTGAAACTTGTAGTCTAAAATCTATACATTTGTATGACTATAGATGATCGGTAAAATGGAAAATTAAGGTTTAATTGTTTCTACATATAAAAAGTTGTCATTCTTTTTGCAACAGACTACCTTAAGAGAAAGAATGTCACATTATATCAAATTTAAATTCCTAATAGTACCTATAACTTTTCAATAATAACTCTAAACGTTTCATGCTACTTCCAATTCAACCAGAAAGTTTTTCACATAAAACAAGAAAAATACAATAAAATTCAAAAAAAAAAAAAGTTCTTTACAAAATTATACCTCATTTTAAGACAAAAAGTGGAAGGATACTCAACGGCGTCAGGAAATACATCAGTAATATGAGGAATATTAAAACGAGCCTCAAATTCTCTCTGATACTTCAACTTCCAATTAGGATCACTAAAATCGATGCCGCCGCCGCCGCCGGCAGCATTTTTAGAGGCTCCGTTTTTAGCTTGCACTCGAATTCTCAATCTCCGGCTACCTCTGCTCGGATTCCGTACAGTTCTTAACCTAACGGAACTTAAAAAGAGATCGTGATCGCTATGAGTAGTCGTAGACCGTAGAATCGCTTTCTGTCCGATCGCCAGCGAAAGCGACTCCATGTGAAACTCTGTTTTTGTGTGTGTGTGTCTATATATATATATATATATAGGTGGAAGATACAGAGATCGGAGAGTGACGGAGAAAGAGAGAAGAGAAAAACAAAAACAGTAGAGAATTATTTAGTAGCCAGCCTGCGAATAAGAGCAAGCAATGATCAATTTTTTGATTTGTTTTGGGGTTTTGACCTTTTTATTGTTTGCTTTATGGGTTTTAGTTTTTTCAACAGTCCGTCCAAAGTGAATCTTTAATAAGTAGACTTAGTACGCGTTTGGACATCAGAATTGTAAAATTCGAAAAAATGACAAAAAAAAAATTCAAGTGAAAATAGTATTTGAAATTTAGAGTTGTGTTTGGACATAAATTTTAGTTTAGGTTGTTTTTGAAGTTTTGTGAGTGATTTGAGTGAAAATTTTGAAAAATAATTTTTTGGAGTTTTTAAAATTTTCGAAAATTTCCAAAATGCATCTTCAAATGAAAATTGAAAATTTTATGAACAAATGCTGATTTCGAAAAAAAATAAAAATAAATTGAAAAAAAATTCTATCAAATTTTATGTCCAAACGGGCTCTTAGTAGGCGTTTGGACATAATAATTGTAAAATTCCAAAAAAAAGCGAAGAAAAATTTTAACTGAAAATGATATTTGAAAATTAGAGTTGTGTTTGGACATGAATATAATTTTGGGTTGTTTTTTAAGTTTTGTGAGTGATCTGAGTGAATTTTAAAAAATAACTTTTTGGAGTTTTTCAAATTTTCGAAAAAATTCAAAATTAATATTCAAGCGAAAATTGAAAATTTTATGGCCAAACACTGATTTCGAAAAAAAATAAAAAAAAATCGAAAAAAGTTTGAAAAATTCTTATGTCCAAACGGACTCTAAAAGGTTTATAGTGGTACTTTACTACTCTAATTTTCAGTTGATGGAGAAAGATTCCTCAACTTTCAAATATTGCTCATGAGACCTCTAAACTTTACATTAAGGACAAAAGAGTCCGTTATTTTCATGGACTAGTTAGGTAAAGATTATGCTTTAGGTATTGTTCTACTATTATTAGGGGTGTACATGGGTCGGGTTGATTCGGATTTTATAATTACCGAACCAAATCAATTATATCGGGTTATTAAATCTAAAGACCAAACCAATAAAAGTCGGATTTTAAAATCTCGGTTTTTCTCGGGTTTCGGGTTTTTTTCATAAAGTTTTCATAGCACAAAATATAGAATTTGTGCTCCAAATATTTTCTTAATACTAGTAAGACAGAGCTATATACGGTATTGTTTTAATAAAATAACATAAATATAAAATAATTTATGGCATTGTACTAAAATATTCAACAATAAAGATGAGAAAATCACATAAAATAAATATTATTAATAAGCCAAAATAAAAACAAATATAATTTAAAATTACTATTAAGTTGCTAAAATAAGTACAACTAATAAGTACTATTATTTGCATGACTAAACACTAAAAAGAAAAATAAGTTATGCATTTTATCTAAACCATGGAAAAACTAAAAAATAGATATCCAACACTATTTTCATTCATAGTACAATTGAATTGAATATCTTTTATTATCATTAGTATTGATTTGATTTTGATTTATGATTTATTTGAGTTACTAACATTTATGGACTATAAAACTTATTGGAGCATCCAAAAATTATAAATCCAAGCTTGAAATAATATGTCAAAAGATTAAATTATGAAAAAGTTAAAGAAATATTTATAAACTACACTACAATAAATATTTTTATGTATTAAATATATTTAAAACTTCTATATATATAATATCGGGTTGGTTTGGTTTCGGTTTGACTTTTTTTAGTTAAAACCAAACCAAATATCGTCGGATTTTTTTTCCAACACCAAACCAATCAAACCAAATCATACTCGGATTTCTTTTCTCGGTTTGACTCAGATTATCGGGTTGGTGCGGTTTGTCGGATTCATTTGTACATCCCTAACTATTATACAGTAATATTAGTGTAAGAATTGTTATACACTAAAAAATATTATGTGGAATGTTATAAGGTTAATAATAAACAAAAATTATATGTTGTTATTATGTATATTCTTAATCCTTTTTATACATCTCATATAAAATAATAGATGAATCCTCACATAAGTTATATTATGTATTAGTTGAGAGTATAACACTATTATCAATATGTGGCTAATTCGAAAGCTAAATTTTATATTATATTCGAAATATCAATGGTATTGCTCAACGTACCAGCATTAACTTTTCATTAGTACAATACGACAAAACTTCATTTCTATATCTTTAACTAGAATTATCATTGGCAAAAAAAAACGTATTTACATCATAAAATTAAACTTTTATTATTAAAAGTTTTTCTATTACAACATAAAAGAACATATCCAACAATTTTATATACTCTAGTTTCTTTTCTAATTTTTGCATTCGTCAACTTAATTTTATTTTGATGAGAAACATGAGGGGACAATACCGCAAACTAGGGTGTTCAAATCGAACCGAAAAATCGTCTGAAACCGAAAAGTCAAATTAAACCTATTATAAAATCCGATTAGGTTTGGTATTGAGTAAAAATAAAAACTGAATCAAACTAATATATTATAAATAAATAACTTTTGTATATACTTTTAAGACTTTATATAAAATTTTCTTTAAAAATGTCTAAAACTATTTCGGGATTATCTCATGGGATGTATATTTAATAAAACTATGAAGTACATTCATTCTTTATTTACTTTAAATAATGGGTTGTATCATCACTTTCTTATCCAATCTATACTATATTAAAAGCACAAAGACGTTTAACGAAATGTCATTCGCCTTTTTTACTATTTAAAAATATATTTCACATAGGATAAAATAGTCATTTATTTATTTTCCTAATATTTAGACATAATCATTTAATTATTTTCCTAATATTTAAGATTTCGAAATCAACTAAATTTTATATATTAAATTCTTCCTTATTAAACTAAGAGCACGTAATACAACAGATTTTGCTTCCTTCATCAAGGGACTTCCACTATTGAAATTTCCATTTGGACCTTTTTTTCTCCCTCAACTCTATTTTTTTACGATGTATTTATATAAATTTATCTTCATTGTTTGCTTTTTGTTTGAGTATTTTTTTTAAATCTATAATCAAGATTAGTTGCATCTAATTTAGTTTCACATGTCTTCGGTATCATTCTTCTTGCGTCCTATTTTAATCCTACAAGAGAGGATGAAATACCGGACAACATTAGTTTTTAGATAAAGAATCTAAGTCAGTTTTGAGGTAAAGAATCTATGTATGTTCTGCCAATAAAAGTTCAAATGTATTTCATTATTTTAGATATAATATTTATTTATTTTCTTTCAAATATTATTCTTGCACTTTTTGACAATTGTTTCCAATATAAAGAGAGCATCGTTATATATTTAAATTTTCTTTTACTTGAAAAGTTTTTTTTAATTCCTAAAGTTTCTTAAGATTGGGAAATAATAAGAGAGTACTACTTTTCTAGATAAACGAAGGATGAAATTTTAGCAAACATGAGCAATCTTCATAAATATTATTGGCTGGATTTTCTAGAAAAAAAAAGGAGATGACAATTTAAACAGTTAAACAATTAGTTATAGTGTTTGGATTTCAAAATAATTAATCATTAAATTTCTGAAATTTAAAAAAAAGATAATTCCTACCAAAAATAATAAAAAATTTACGGGTACAACATTCCTCACACAAAATAACGTTTGACATTTCATGTCATTGGAGTTTGCATTATTGCACTATGTGAATTTTGAAAAATAATGAATCGTGGCTGACTCAAATAGTTCCCTTTTGTCACATATGGAATCACAAAAACCTGAGATTCGAATCTCATCTTTTGTTAGGTTCGTCCTTTTATTCCAAAGCCCCCATTCTCCTACTTTTAATGAGTTTACTTCTACACATTAATAATAGTGTATAACAATTTACATTTTCTTGGGCTACAGTGTATAAATGATTGGATGGATCAAGGGCGAACACTTATCGTTTATAATATAGATTATCAGGGTATTATTTAAATTTTTTCAGTCCCTTGCTTCAGATGTAGAAGCATTTAAATCGAAAAATTGGTGCTCAATTGAATTGATGCACTCCACTTATGAACATGAAAAACTTAAACGATTGAAGCAGGTTGTTGACCACAGAATAAAGGTGTATTATTATCATTTCTAGCCCACGTCAAAAATTATTTATATTTGATAGTCAAAAAAATATATAAAATTTGTATATAACATACAAAATGTATATATATATATACAAAAAAAAATTGGTATTATTTTTATAGTGGCAATACAGTGTCATTTTTCCCAGAATAATAAAGGCCCTTAAACATTTCATGGGTACTAAACCTAGCACCTTTTTTTAATATTCGGTAGAATAATTTCTTAGGTATAGTCTTGTAGTATTTCCAAGGATCGGGTCAATCAAAACTTTAGATGGACATTATTTTAAAGTAAAAGATATACAACTTTCTGTGGATGAGCAATTTCTTTCTAGAAAATCTAAAGCAAAAGCTAAAACATTTTTAGTATTAATTTAAGAAAGAGTTTTAGCATATTTCTTCCATTAAAAGGCACTTTGTCACAAACTTTTCAAGATAGTTTTCTTCACATATGCAATTATGAACTTTCTTCCTGTTTCAGAAGGGAAACTTTTCACTTTCACACTTTGCCCGTGGAACTTTCCTCTATTGCCCCTGATTTCAAGTTGAGCAGGAGTTTCCTGTCCCTACTGAATTATCAAAGAGGTAAAATTGTTTCTTCAAAACTTGAAGAGCTTTTTTAAAATTACTTTTTAAGTTAAAATATTATCAAAGCACACCTTATATACTCAAGCAGAAAATCGAGTAATGAGACATTAAGAGATATCTTTCTCAATAAAAAGATTAATAATGAGTAATACCATAAAATAAGTAAATATATAGTTTTTCTTGATGTTATTCACTAATATTGTGAGATAAAATCCTCTTTACACGATATATGAAGATAAAGACAAAGCCTCCATTCTTGTGGCTATATGACCGTGGCGAATGCAGAATCCAAGGAGATTCAAGAAAATATTAAAATATTTCATCTGAGAGTCAAATCTACACTCTGTAACATTTTTTAAGCTTTTTGCTATTATACTAAAAGCTTTTCTTGCATGAAAAAATTCCGCAATATAACTCTTTTATATATATATATA
>AWOL01S0020196.1:152222-182330 GCA_000715115.1 Nicotiana otophora
ATATATATATATATATATAAAATAAGAAAATGATCTATATGTTTACCCGAAAAACGGATAGAATTGAATTTATACGTAGTTCTAAGGATATGTGATATATAGCTTAATACAAATCGTAAAGATAAAAGGAAATATCAAATATGGACCGCAAAGAGTGCAAAATAAACAAAGTTGTAAAGAAGACGATTTTTAGGACTAAGCAAGATGAATCAGTTTATGAGGCTTAAAAGAGTAACTCTTGAATATAAGAGGATATGGTGCTTGAATTACAACGTGAGCTCAAAAACCTTGCCTTACAGAAATGATAACTCTCCTCTTTATAGTAGAGGGACCTTACTTTAAATATAATTAAAAATAGTCAGTGGGAGACCCATCATAAATCAGCTTTTCTACAATTCCTGCCAAGATTCTCTCCTCTAGTGGGATTGCAACGGCTTTTGTCTGTGAGCTCGATCTTGACTCGAGCTCTCGATCTTGGCTTGAGCTCGATTCTGACTCGAGCTCTCGATTTTGGCTTAAGCTCGATTCTGACTCGGACCCTTGAATTGATTCGGGGTCAATGTTGGTCGGTCTCTGGATCATAAGCTTGATAGCTTTACTTTGCATCATAGCTCGATTTGGATTCGAGCTTGATAATGATATCGAACTCGACATTGATCAGGCTTGTTTGTAACATCTTTGGAACCCATCTCGAAGTCTCACTTCGATCGATTATCTTTCGAACTCGATCAGACGTACGAAGGCCAAAATCTATTTCGACAGTATACAGATAGTCCCCTCGTTTCTCAGGAAGAATGTGGTGAGAAACGATATGATTTTTCAACGGCTCGATCGGATTATAAACTAACGTTTTTATCAGGCTCGATCATGACGCACGTGATAGTTGTCCAGTCAATTTAGTCTTTCAAGGCATTTAATGAATGTCAGACGGTGGTCGTCCACCGCTGATACAGAACCGTTATTGCTTAAACCTATAAATAACCCTTCCTTTTATCATTTACCACTTTTACATCTTGAATCTTCCAAATTTTCCAAGTCCCTTTTCCTATTCTCTGACTTACCCGCAAATCTGTGATTTCTCTTTGCAAAAAGTCCCTCTTCTATTTTACCAAATCTTTGTCACTTTCTTCTATTCCCCACCTTTGAATTCGAAAATGGCAAAAACATCACAAACCATTCCTCAGAAAGAGAAGTCTTCATCTTCACAATGTGCCGCTGATGAGACACCGGCAGAACCACGGCCTGAGGAGTGTGTTCCCGTGGCGTGTGTTCTTACTTCTAATTTTAAGGTCGATAAAGGCTCATCGGTCCCTGGCCGATGTGAGCCAGTATCAAGGTACATATGTTCGATAACAGAGGAGCGCCTCAAACAGCTAAAGAAAGATTACAATTGGGATAAAAATGAGATAATAGATCCTACTTCTGACGAAGATATCACCACTTACGTGAAAAGGTTTTTGAATATGTATACTTACACTTTCACGTTAGGTCCCCTCGATTCCGTTATTATTAACTTCTG
Organism: Nicotiana otophora; assembly: GCA_000715115.1. Classification (NCBI taxonomy): domain Eukaryota; kingdom Viridiplantae; phylum Streptophyta; class Magnoliopsida; order Solanales; family Solanaceae; genus Nicotiana; species Nicotiana otophora. The sequence goes on from AWOL01S0020196.1 coordinate 153,742, forward strand.
TCGCCAATACCAAATAACCCTAGGCCAGGTCCATCCTTCTTTTTGGCGGATCATTGTCTTGATCCGATACTTTGTGAACAAAATCGAGGGGATGTCGCTCACCCTCGACCATCTTATCTGATTGTACCGTCCTCGACTTTTTCGAGGAGGGTTAATAAAACTTCAGCGTCGGGCTACCAAGGCTCTGTTCTCAAGCATTGACGAGGACAGGGATCGGGGCTGGATGGGCAGGTTCGTTCGAGTGAGGACTTCAGACCTGATTCCGACCCAAAAGATGCCCTTTCCCGAGGAGTGAAATATGAAACGTAAGTGTGATCCTGTTGTTACTTCCTTCTATTTTGTTCTTTCATCTCTTTTCTCATCGATACTCTTCTTTTTGTGATGCAACGGTTTCCTGGATACTCGGAGCAGTTCCCGATCTCAAGAACTCGGTACGAGCTCTTGTTTCGACCTCCACATACGCAGAGCGCTCATGGCGTGATTTGTCAAACGGTCGGTGGGAGGCCAAAAATTATGGTAAGCCCCTTTCTCGTACTCTTTGATAATTCGAACGAGATGCTTCCCAAATATTTTAATAAAATTTTCCACATGCAGGTTTGGGCAAAGATGCGATTTTGAGGCCCTTGTCCAATGAGGAAGAAACTTTGGCCTATGTCCCAAAGTCGGTGAAGGAAAATAAAAGGAAAAGAGCCTCCGTTCCCGAAGATCCAAAACCGAAGAAGAGGACGGCTCGTAAGCCGAACAAAAATGTCATTCCTTTGACCGTAGAATCAGTTCTATGTCTAAGGGATGGAGATGAAGAAGAAGAAGATGAAAATGATGGGTCCGCACTGGCGGCCCGAACGAAGAGAACCACCGATGCCCTATTGGCAGCTGGATCAATGATGCTTCATGAGGCTCCGCCTCGAACTGAGGGTATACCGGAGAAAGATTCGGGTGGAGTCCCTGAGTTATCGGAGATTGAAGACGCATCTCATCGGAGCCAACAGAATGGGGATATGTCTGAAGGGCCCCCTCTTGAATCCCTTCGAACCGAAAAGAATGCTCCAAGTGATTCATTTGGGGCAACAACAATCGAAGACTCGCCCATCTTCCTCGCTTTTTCCGCATGGGTGATTCGGGAAGCCCAGGCTTTGGGGGCCCTTGATCTAGACAGACCTCATGATGGAGAGGATCCCTTTTGTGACTTGTTTACCGATATCGAGGATGTTGCATGTACTAGTAATGAATCAGATCTTTTTCACGAGGTGTAGCAGGCTTTGAACCAGGTAAGCCTTAAATTATTTTGTCAGTACTACATTTATGTTTACTTTTCGTTTCTTGTTTCTTTGCAGGCAGCGGCAGTTCATCGAGAAGCATGTTCTCGGTCCCAAAACGAGCTGTGTCGATATGAGGCCGACCTTCAACGGGTTACTGAGGAGAAGAACTCCCTAAAACTTCTCTTAGGGCAAAGGGAAGAGGAAATAAAAGACCTCCGAGCTGAGTTGGCCAAGGCTTAACGAGATATGACCGATCTGTCTGAGCAGGTAATGATACTTTTAAAAGCCTATGGGCTTGATACTAGAATGATGGCTAATTGTTTGGTCTCACAGTTGCAGCAAAAAATTGAGATGATCGGGAAGCTTCGTGAGGAGGTCGACATGATAAAAGCGGAGTCTTTGTAGTGGAAACAAGGTATGGACCGCTTTGCTGCAGAGAAAGAAACTTCTCGAGCCCAGTTATCATCGGCCGAAACCCAACTTCAAAAAATGAAGGAAAAAGGCCTGGTTCAAGCAAGAAGAATAGAGGAGCTCGAGGCTCGGTTGGCCTCTAAACTTGCCAAGGCCAAATCTGATGCCGAAAAGGCAAAGGCCGATGCAAATGCACTCGTGGCCGTCTATCGGGCTGATGCTGAAGCTGCCCAGATAGAGGCAAGAAAGGCAGCTGATACTGCCGACACTCGAGCACATAGGGTCGCTGAACTTGCTAAGTGTCAATCTCGGAGGGAGACCCTCGAGGAGATCTATGCTCGAGGTTTCGATCTTGCTGAAGAGATAAAAGGGGCCAAAGAACTCGAAGTTGATGCTGAAGCCTTGGCTTCTAATGGTGACGATGACGATGACGATGATGATGGTAGTAAGAGTAGGTCCGAGAACGGGGGGGAGCCCGGTGGAGAAGAGACTGCTCCTGGTGATAACCCAGAAGCTTAGAACTTAGTTTCTATGTTGCAATTAATCATGTAAACAATCTTTGTATATATATACAAATATCATTTTTCTTTTACTGACTTGCTTCTGCTTTCTTGCCTTATGAAGATTTCATTTATGCCTTGAGAATGTTTTCATAAGGATTTAGGCAATTTCATCGAATTCAGACTTCGTAACCTTTATGATCGAGTGAGTGTTTGCTCGAACTCGAAATAAAAATAGCCTATAGGCTTAGTAGTCAAGTGTATGTTTTGAACTCGAATTAATGTAGCCCGTAGGCGTAATGGTCGAGTGAATGATTCGAACTCGAAGTAATGTAGCCCGTAGGCATAATAGTCGAGTGAATGTTTCGAACTCGAAGTTATGTAGCCCGTAGGCGTAATAGTCGATTGAATGTTTCGAACTCAAAGTAATGTAGCCTGTAGGCATAGTAATCGAGCGAATGTTTCGAACTCGAAGTAATATAGCCCGTAGGCGCAGTGGTCGAGTGAATGTTTCAAACTCGAAATAATGTAGCCCGTAGGCGTAATGGCCAAGTGAATGATTCGAACTCGAAGTAATGTAGCCCTTAGGTGTAATAGTCAAGTAAATGTTTCGAACTTGAAGTTATGTAGCCTGTAGGCGTAGTAGTCGTGCGAATATTTCGAACTCGAAGTAATGTAGCCCGTATGCATAGTAGTCGAGCGAATATTTTGAACTCGAAGTAATGTAGCCCGTAGGCATAGTAGTCGAGCGAATATTTCAAACTCGAAGTAATGTAGCCCGTAGGCGTAATGGTTGAATGAATGATTCGAACTCGAAGTAATGTAGCCCGTAGGCGTAGTAGTTGAGCGAATGCTTCGAACTCGAAGTAATGTAGCCCGTATGCGTAATGGTCGAGTGAATGATTCGAACTCGAAGTAATGTAGCCCGTAGGTGTAGTAGTCAAGCGGATGCTTCAAACTCAAAGTAATGTATCCCGTAGGTGTAGTAGTCGAGTGAATGTTTCGAACTCGAAGTAATGTAGCCCGTAGGCTTAGTAGTCCAGTGACTGCTTGCTCGAACTCGGAGATTTATCTCAATCCTGTTTGTGTAATAAATCTCAAAATAGAGGAAGTTTTCTTGGATATAATATATCGGTAAAGAAGAAAAACTTTCTTTGCAAGTCATTATACATGCGTTCATGTTTTGCGTCAGGGCTCGGGCCAACTACATGAGCATGGTTCGTTTTGACCATTTGGCTTTTATAACTTTTCCTATTGGGACCCTGTTGTTGCGAAATAACTTTCTTGCATCAGAACTTGATATATTTGAGGGCTAAGGCCCCCCAGTATTCGAGGTCGATTGTAAAGAGGCCTCGGATACTGTCGTATTGTTTCCAAGTACATCACGATCATTGGTTGCCTCATTAAAAACCTTGCCGAAAAATCCATTTGGGATAAAACCGGTCTAAGGGAAAAAGATTGCAACGTGTGCTTTTAGACCTAAGGCTTCGTATTGAAGGTTCCATCTTAGCTCCTGATCGGACTTCTGTAGGGGTTAGTTTTGAAATGTAAACGAATACGGGAGAGTCGTACCTTAGCAGTAGTATCGTTTTAGATGCGACACATTCCAATTTCTTGATAGTTGTTTGCCGTTTATAATGCCGAGCTTGTATGATCTCTTTCCAACGTTTTCGAGAACCTGATATGGTCCTTCCCAGTTCGGTCCTAGTTTTTCTTCATTTGGATTTCGGGTATTGAGGGTGACTTTCCTTAGCACTAAGTCCCCGTGCTTAAAATGGCAGAGCTTGGTTCTTCGATTATAGTATCTTTCGATTCGTTGCTTTTGGGCGGCCAAATATACGAGAGCAGCTTCTTGTTTTTCGTCCGATAATTCGAGGCTAGTATTCATAGCCTCGTTATTTGATTCTTTTGTTGTATATCGAAATCTGGAACTGGGTTCGCTGACTTCGACTGGTATCAAGGCTTCAGATCCATATACTAAGGAGAACGGGGTTTCCCCCGTACTAGATTTAGATGTCGTTCGATATGCCCAAAAGACTTCGGGTAGGATTTCTCTCCATTTTCCTTTAGCGTCGTTCAACCTTTTCTTTAGGTTTTGAACGATAGTTTTGTTCGTTGATTCAGCCTATCCGTTCCCACTGGGGTGATAAGGCATTGATAATATCCTTCTTATTTTGTGGTCTTCGAAGAATTTCGTCACTTTACTGCCGACAAATTGTTTCCCATTGTCACACACTATTTCGGTGGGTATCCCGAATCGACATACGATATGATCCCAGAAAAATTCTATAACCTCTTTCTCTCTTACTTTCTCGAACGCCTGTGCTTCAACCCATTTAGAGAAATAGTCAGTCATAAATAAAATGAATTTAGCTTTACCTGGGGTCGATGGCAGAGGGCCGACGATATCCATTCCCCATTTCATGAATGGCCATGGGGATAGGACTGAATGAAGTTGCTCTCTGGGTTGATGGATCATTGGTGAAAACCTTTGACATTTGTCACATTTTCAAACAAATTCCTTTGCATTTTCCCCATATTGATCCAATAATACCCTGCCCTAATTATGTTTCAGACTAATGAATCGGCACCGGAGTGATTCCCACAAGTACCCTCGTGCACTTCACGTAGGATGTAATCAGTATCTCCCGGACCTAAGCATACTGCCAATGGTCCATCGAATGTCCTTCGGTATAGCATTCCATCTTAAGCCAACATGAATCAAGCAACTTTGGTTCGTAGAGCCCTTGAATCTTTAGGGTCCGATGGGAGCTTTATGTTCTTTAAATATCCAATATACTTATTTCTCCAATCCCAGGTTAAGCTCGTAGAATTTATCTCGGCATGACCTTCTTCGACCACGAATCTCGAGAGTCGAACGACAGTCCCCGAGCTCAATTCACCTTCCTCGACCGATGATTCCAAATTTACAAGTGCATCAGCCTCACTATTTTGCTCTCGTGGAACATGTTGTAAAGTCCATTGTTTGAAATGGTGCAAAGTGACATGTAGTTTGTCCAAATACCTTTGCATTCTATCTTCTCGAACTTCAAAGGTTTTATTTACTTGATTTACCACCAGCAAAGAGTCACACTTAGCATTAATGACTTCTGCTCCCAAGCTTTTAGCTAGCTCGAGACCTGCAATCATGGCTTCATACTTGGCCTCGTTGTTAGTCAACCTGGTAGTTTTAATAGATTGCCTAATAGTGTTACCCATGGGCGGCTTTAAAACTATGCCTAGCTCGGACCCTTTCACGTTCGAAGCCCCGTCCGTAAAAAGGGTCCATACCCGATGACGTACCCGATTTCAACAAGAGTTCTTTTTCGACTTTGGGTATGAGGGTTAGCGTGAAATCGGCCACGAAGTCTGCTAAAATTTGAGACTTGATGGCCGTACGGGATTGATATTCGATATCGTACCCACTGAGTTCGATGGCCTATTTGGCCAATCGACCTGATAGTTTGGGTTTGTTCAAAATATTACGAAGAGGGTAAGTAGTTAATACGCATATGGGATGACACTGAAAGTACGGTCTTAATTTTCTAGAGGCGCTTATTAGTGCAATTGCCAATTTTTCTAGGTGCGGATATCTAGCTTTTGCTTCTCCTAAGGTCCGACTTATATAATAAACGAAAAATTGCGTACTTCGCTCTTCTCGAACCAGGACACCGCTTACTGTGATTTTGGATACTGCCAAGTACAAGCAAAGTTTTTCGTCTGTTTTTAGAGTATGAAGAAATGGAGGGCTCGATAGATATCGTTTTAATTCCTTTAATGCTTGTTGGCATTCCGGGGTCCAAGCAAAATCGTTCTTCTTTTTGAGTAGAGAGAAAAAATTGTGACTTCGATCTGACGATATTGAAATGAATCGGCCTAAGGATGCAATCCGTCCCGTTAGCCTCTGTACGACTTTCACATTGTCCACGATGGTGATGTCTTCGATGGCCTTGATTTTATCGGGGTTAATCTCGATTCCCCTATTTGACACCATGAAGCCAAGAAACTTGCCCGAACCGACCCGAAAGCACATTTTTCAGGGTTGAGCTTCATGTTGTATTTCCTCAAAATTTCGAACATTTCTTGCAAATGGGTCAAATGGTCCTCTATGCACAAGGACTTAACTAGCATATCATTAACATAAACTTCCATTGATTTACCTATTTGTTCTTCGAACATTTTATTTACAAGGCGTTGGTAAGTAGCTCCTGCATTTTTTAGCTCGAAGAGCATCACATTATAACAATATGTTCCATATTTGGTGACAAATGAAGTCTTCTCCTGGTCTTCCGGGTTCATCTAGATTTGATTATACCCGGAATAGGCATCGAGAAAAGTAAGGATCTCGTGGACGGCTGTGGCATCAATCATGCGATCGATGTTTGGCAGCGGAAAGGAATCTTTTGGGCACGCTTTGTTCAAATCCTTATAATCCACACACATTCTAAGTTTGTTCCCTTTTTAGGCACTACAACTAAGTTGGCTAACCATTCGGGATATTTCACCTCCCAAATGGATCCTATATTAAGAAGTTTGGTTACCTCGTCCTTTATGAATACGTGCTTTACCTCGGACTGGGGTCTTCTCTTTTGCTTCATCGGTTTGAACCTAGGATCCAAGCTTAGCCGATGCGTCGTTATGTCCGGTGGGATCCCTGATATATCTAAATGGGACCAGCAAAGCAATCAATGTTATCGATAAGAAATTGAATAAGTTTCTTCCTGAGTTCGGAAATCAACCCTGTTCCCAAGTATACATTCCGTTCGGGCCAGTGCTCAATTAGTGTGACTTGCTCCAATTCCTCAATCGTTGATTTGGTAGTGTCGGAATCATCGGGTATCACAAAAGATCGAGGGATCCTCTGATCATCATCTTCTTCAGACTTCTAGTTATCTAGTTGGGTCAAAGCCGATGTCTGTGATTGCTATTTGGTATCTCGATCCCTTTCTGAGCCCGATCCCTTTACTGGCAAAGGGGAGGAATTGATTTTGCTTCCTCGATGGCGAACATTGCTCTTGCGGCTGGTTGTTCTCCGTACACTATTTTGACTCCTCTCGATGTTGGGAATTTAAGGACCAGATGTAGGGTCAAAGGTACAGCTCTCATGTTGTGGATCCATGGCCTTCCAAAAAGGGTGTTGTATCTTATGTTGCCTTCGATCACGTGGAACTTCATTTCCTGGATGGTCCCGGCCACGTTTATCGGTAGGATTATCTCGCCTTTGGTGGTTACACATGCCATATTGAATCTGTTTAGAACTAGGGTTGCGGGTACGATCTGGTCCTGCAGGCTGAGTTGTTCTACGACCTTCGATCTGATGATGTTGGCCGAGCTGCCTGGATCAATCAACACACACTTAACTTTAGTTTTATTCATGAGTACGGATATTACCAGTGCATCGTTATGAGGTTGTGTGACTCCTTCTGCATCTTCATCATTGAAGGACAAAGTTCTTATGGGTGTGTAATCTTGAGTTCAAGATCGTTTTTCTCTCACAATCGATGTCTTAGTACGTTTAAACACCGGTCCATGAGGGGTATCGGCGCTGCCGATGATCATGTGAATGATGTGCTGTGGTTCTTCTTGTTCGTTTTGCTTGCCGAAATCCCTGTTTTATAATGGTTCTTCGCCCTATCGCTTAAAAATTCTCGAAGGTGCCCTTTGTTGAATAATCGGGCTACTTCCTCTCTTAGTTGCCTGCAATATTCTGTTCTGTAGTCATGGGTGCTATGATATTCGCACATTTGATTAGGATTCCTCTGGACAGGATCGGTCTGCATGGGTCGAGGCCATCTAGTGTCTTTGATGCGTCCGATACCCGAAACGATGGCAAATGCATCAATGCTGAAGTTATATTCCGATAATCGAGGCGCTTCCTTAGATCCGGCAGGCCTATCAAACCTACTTATGTTCATTAGCCCCCGGGACCCTTGACCTCGATCACTTCTTTTGTTATTTTGCCCGAGGTTATGTCTCGATTCACTGACTCTGCGGCTTCCGTTGTACGGTTGGTATCGATCCCTGATCGAACCTCGTTCTCGATTAATATCCCTTCTAACAGCGGGTTCAGATCCCAATTGATCATCTTCGACCCTAATTTTTTATTGGTATCGATTGTGCATATCAGCCCACGTGATGGCTGGGTATTCGATCAGGTTATGCTTTAACCGCCGTAAAGCCGTCGAACTTCGTTCGTTCAAACCTTGAGTGAAAGCCTGAACAGCCCAATCGTCCGTGACTGGTGGCAGGTCCATTCGTTCCATTTGAAAACGAGATACGAACTCCCTCAGCATCTCGTTATCCTTTTATCTTACTTGAAGAGGTCCGATTTCCTTGTTGTGACTTTTAGGGCGCCGGCATGTGCTTTCACAAAAAAATCTGCTAACATGGCGAACGAGTTGATACAATTTGGTGGTAGGTTGTGATACCAAATCATTGCTCCCTTCAAGAGGGTCTCTCCGAATTTTTTTAACAATACAGATTCGATTTCATCGTCTTCAAAATCATTGCCCTTGATGGCACACGTGTAAGAAGTGACGTGTTCGTTGGGGTCGGTCGTTCCATTATATTTGGGAATTTCGGGCATACGAAATTTTTTGGGGATTGGTTTTGGGGCTACGCTCGAGGGAAAAAGGTCTTTGCACGAATGTTTTGGAATCCAACCCTTTTATCACTGGTGGAGCTCACGGGATCTGATCGACCCTGGAGTTATACGTTTCTACTTTTTTATCGTTGGCTTCGACTCGCCTTCTGAGCTCCTCGAGTATTTTAGATATTTCGGAAGTGGTCCCCGATTCTTTCTCATTTGACCTCATTATGGCTGCTCCATTCTGTGGGAGATTTCTTGAAGTGGACTGGGCTCCGGCCCGCTCGATAGATGGGTTTGGCTCTGTAGCTGAGCTATTGTTGCTTGTTGAGCTTGCAGCATTTCAAAAATCATGTGCAAGCTGACACCGTTTTCCTCGACGTTATGGGTATCTCCAGCTGCAGATCGAGTGCCACCAGGAATGCTATTTGCAGGTTCAGAATTGAAGTTTACCTCAATGGCTACATACGAATTGATATCTATCGGCGCTCCGATTCGAGCTCCAACGGCGTTTACAAGTGGTCTTTCGGTAATGGGTGTCAAGTTATTGTTCTCATCTTGAAGACCGGCTCTGTTGTCGATTGGTGAAGCCATTTGATTGATAGTTAGTCGTTGCTAATCCGAAATCCAAGATATTTTCGGAACCGAGCGCAAAACACAATGGTGTGTTTTTTTAGATTCGTATCAAATAACCACTGTTATCCTTAGCCCCACGGTGGGCGCCAAACTTACCCGAAAAACGGATAGAGTTGAATTTATACGTAATTCTAAGGATATGTGATATAGCTTAATACAAATCATAAGGATAAAAGAAAATATCAAATATGGACCGCAAAGAGTGCAAAATAAACAAAGTTTTAAAGAAGACGATTTTTAGGACTAAGCAAGATGAATCAGTTTATGAGGCTTAAAAGAGTAACTCTTGAATATAAGAGGATATGGTGCTTGAATTACAATGTGAGCTGAAAAACCTTGCCTTACAGAAATGATAACCCTCCTCTTTATAGTAAAGGGACCTTACTTTAAATATAATTAAAAATACTCAGTGGGAGACCCATGATAAATCAGTTTTTTCACAATTCCTGCCAAGATTCTCTCCTCTAGTTGGATTGCAACGGCTTTTGTCTGTGAGCTCGATCTTGACTCGAGCTCTCGATCTTGGCTTGAGCTCGATTCTGACTCGAGCTCTCGATCTTAGCTTAAGCTCGATTCTGACTCGGACCCCTGAATTGATTCGGGGTCAATGTTGGTCGATCTCTGGATCATAAGCTTTATAGCTTTACTTTGCATCATAGCTCGATTTGGATTCGAGCTTGATAATGATATCGAACTCGACATTGATCGCCCCCTTGGGTTCGAAGCTTGTTTGTACCATCTTCAGAACCCATCTTGAAGTCTCACTTCGATCGATTAGCTTTTGAACTCGATCAGATATACGAAGGCCAAAATCTATTTCGACCATATACAGATAGTCCCCTCATTTCTCAAGAAGAATGTGGTGAGAAACGATATGATTTTTCAACAGCTCGATCGAATTATAAGCTGACATTTCATTGGGCTCAATCATGATGCACGTGATATCTGTCCCGTCGATTTAGTCTTTCAAGGCATTTAATGCATCTCAGACGGTGGTCGCCCACCGTTGATACTGAACCGCCATTGCTTAAACCTATAAATAACCCTTCCTTTTATCATTTACCACTTTTACATCTTGAATCTTCCAACTTTCCCAAGTCCCTTTTCGTATTCTCTGACTTACCCGCAAATATATGATTTCTCTTTGCAAAAAGTCCCTCTTCAATTTTACCAAATCTTTGTCACTTTCTTCTATTCCCTACCTTTGAATTCGAAAATGGTGAAAACATCACAAACCATTCCTCAGAAAGAGAAGTCTTCATCTTCACAATGTGCCGCCGATGAGACACCGGCAGAACCACGGCCTGAGGAGTACGTTCCCGGGGTATGTGTTCTTACTTCTGATTTTAAGGTGGATAAAGGTTAATCGGTCCCTGGCCGATGTGCGCCAGTATCGAGGTACATTTGTTCGATAGCAGAGAAGCACCTCAAACAGCTAAAGAAAGATTGTAATTGGGATAAAAAAGAAATAATAATTCCTACTTCTGACGAAGATATCACCACTTACGTGAAAGGGTTTTTGAATGTGTATACTTACCCTTTCACGTTAGGTCCCCTCGATTCCGTTATTAGTGACTTCTGTCGTCAATACCAAATAACCCTAGGCCAGGTCCATCCTTCTTTTTGGCGGATCGTTATCTTGATCCGATACTTTGTGAACAAAATCGAGGGGATGCCGTTCACCCTCGACCATCTTATCGATTGTACCATCCTCGACTTATTCGAGGAGGGTTAATAAAACTTCAGCGTCGGGCTACCAAGGCTCTGTTCTCGAGCATTGACGAGGACAGGGATCAGGGCTGGATGGGCAGGTTCGTTCGAGTGAGGACTTCAGACCTGATTCCGACTGAAAAGATGCCCTTTCCCGAGGAGTGGAATATGAAACGTAAGTGTGATCCTACATAGTTTTCTCCAAAGGGATTTTTTCCTTCCTATACAATATTTGAAACTTATTTATCAAAATTGTCATAATTTTGTATATTACCCACCCTAAACAAAGATTACTTACAAATTATATACAATCTATTATTAGTGCTTTGAATTAGGGGATTCAGTTACAACCTTTTTCCTTTTTTCTCTCCTCTCCTGTTTCCTCACTGCTGTATCTCTCATCAATTTTTCTTTCTTTCTTCATCTTTCTCTCTCATCATTTTTCTCTCTCAATAAGGTAAGCCTAAAAATTATCTTCTGCCAATCAACCTATTGAAGTAACCTCCAGGTCGTAGGAATTGAAGATTCGAATACTAATCTATCATAAAACTTTGAATTCGAATTTGGGTTTTAATCATTATTTGTTTGGATTGGGTGTTGTTGCAAACAATTGAAATATTGTTTGGAGTTTATATCTCAATTTTGAGGGTGCTTGGTGAAGATTAGACTTGGTTCTGGCTGAATTTCAGATTGAAACTCGAAGAAGAAGAGGAAGAAGACATGACGTACAATATAATTATAAAATTGTAGTAAAGTTGTAGTAAAATTATAGATAAATTGTATTGTGTTGTAGTTATATATATTTTTCTATTTGAATATTTTATAAAAGTTTAAAAATAGTTGTATGATGATAAAATCTAGTTGCCTCCCCGTGTATAATTTGAAAAACTGGTGATATTTGACATAACAATACCTATTGACATTTAACTCTAATATTCACACAATTAAGCATCACGAAATTCTTCTTTAGCAAGTGTCTTTCAACGAATAATATTTATCTGATTATGCTATTAGCTTAACACAATTGATTTTCTTAAACATGCATTACTTTTCATAACCCGGAGAAAATCAAAACTACATCATAAGCACAGAATGCCTGCAGGTCTATCACGTAACCAACTTGAAAATGGAGTTCTTTATACTTAGACAAATGGCAATACTCAATACAAGTACTGAGAATTGGTACAGAGACATTTTGAACTTATCGACATTTTTGACAATTATAGTCACAAGTTATTTGGTCAAATTACATAATCAAATTTTACCCTCAATGAAATTATAGTCAATTGCGACTTGGAATGTAATATTGAATTAGTCACATTGTATTTAATTTTGTAATATTGAATTACAATTAACTATACAGTATACACTTATTTACAAATAATTTATAATTTATCTACAACTTTCATATATTATATTTACCCAATTAAATACAACTACAATATCATACAACTTAAATACAATTACTATACAAATTTTATACAATATGTCTTTTGTATATTTTGTATCTGATTTGTATATATTTTGTGCGTGGTGTGTGCTTCTTCCTCTCTAAAATTCCAATCAAAAGTTACTCTCTTAATACAATTTTGATACATATCAATAACTTTATGTAAAAAGATAATATTGATAACTTAAATACAAATTTTATAGAACGATTCATACATAATACAACTATTTTTCAACTTTCATACAATATTCAAATAAAAAAAAATATATAATTACAACAGAATACAATTTACCTACAATTTTACTACAACTTTACTATAATTTCGTAAGTATATTGTATGTCATGTCTTCTTCTTCTTCTTCTTCTTCTTTTTCGAGTTTCAATATGAAATTAAGCCAAAATCAAGTCTAATATTCACTAAAACACCCTCAAAATTGAGATATAAACTCCAAATAATATTTTTAATTGTTTGCAACAACACCCAATCCAAACAAATAATGGTTTTTGAAAACCCAAATTCAATTTCAAAGCTTTTTAATGGCTGTCAATGGTGGAAACTCTATACAACAAGAAATCCATTGATGAATTACTACTATATCTTCGTCTTGAATTTAGTAATTCTTTTCAATATTTGTAATCCACACTTTAGAGTTGCAATCTTTGTTATGTGAATTCTAAATTTTATAATAACCAATTAAGTGTAAAAGTTCCACTGCCAGATATTATATTCTTTTATTAAGATCACACTACTCGAAAGAAAGCTAGACGATGGGTACATTGGAAAAAGCAAAGAGAGACACGAAGAGAGAGAGAGAGAGTGAACAAGTATAAAGGGATAAGAAAATAACTGATATTCCTTATTCAATTCCTAATATAAAGGGATACTCATTTAAAACTTATTTGTATATAATTTGGTTTGCAAGGTCAGGGCCTTTCTCACTGGACGAGCTAATCCGTATTATTCTATGTCAATGTGACCTTAACAGCCTTTATTTTAAGCAAAACTCTTTCTAAGGCAAAAGGCCAAGTGTGTGCCACGAGTGCTCTGTCTTCGAAAAGGCATAAATTGGTAAATTGTATATGACAATATAATTAAATTGAAACTTGAACAGGGAGGGTAATAAGGTTTCAAATAATGTATAGGAATATAAAAATCCCTTCTCCAAAAGGTCTCACACCATTAAGAGATCCATACACCTTATATGTAGGCTCCCAATTTTTTCAGCTACCAATATAAACTTTATTAGCACACCCAACACACATAAATATATTACTAGCATATATAGATGTACTCATTAAGTAAGCCATTGTAGAAAGTATAGCTATAATTTTCTAACAAAGATCTGTTTAATTACCAGAACTAAAGAGAATAACATGTGAAACTATTTCAACACCAAAACCTTGCACCCAACGATGACAAATTATAGGTGCACGGAAAGATGACATATTCCATGAAGTCATTATCCACTCGCTTAATTTTTCACATTTTATATATATTTAAGTATTCTTTGTAATATAAGTGACATACGCCTAAGGCTCAGATTCGAGCCTAGACTAAAAAGGGAAAACGGCAAAAATAGGACACTTAACTACTAATTTTTTAACCTTGGTAGGAAAGCCTTGGGAAATAACCTTCACCAGAATTTTGGAAAAAGCTCCTGGCAATTGCCAGAATCTTTGATACGGTAATTATCAAGATTTGCCATAAAATATGACAATCGCCATAAATATTTTCTTGTGGTAATCACAAGGCACTGCCATAAACCATGGCAATCACCATAAATTTTCGGGAAATCATGGCAATCACCCAAAAATATTTATATGGTGATCACTATGATATACAAAAACATTGCAATCGCCAAACATTTTTATATGGTGATCATCAATATTTACCATAAAACACGACAATCGTCAGAATTTTTCATATGGGAAAATTCTGGCAACGACTTTAAAATTCTGACACCGGCTATCTTACCAAAAATTTCTTATCGGAATCAAAATATAAACGATAGTTCTAAAAAGGTCCATCCGATGTAATTTAGGCTTGGAAAGATACAAGCATATTGACGGCAAGCCCAGATTTAACTCAAAGCTCTTCGAGCAATACAAGCATGAAGCATAATAGCCCAAATTCAAATATACTTAATTACTACTTAATAATAATAATAATAATAATAATAATAATAATAATAATTATTATTATTATTATTATTATTATTATTATTATTATTATCCAGCTTGTGAGCATGAGCTCGAGGATGGTATAACAACCAATGTATTTAACTAGCTAGGAATCTAAAACTAATGGGTTTCTAACTAGATATAGTTTGGTGTTGAATCTTTTTTAAAAGGGACAAAATGTGGTTCCTGTCTGTGCTGAAAAATAATTAACTAAAGCGAAACTGAACAATTCCAATGTAGAATTTAGACAAATTTAAACTGAACCTCAAAAATTGCTACTCGCCAATTTATGTTGGAAATTACTCGATCTCACCATTTACAGAAGAAGAAAGAGGCATAAAGGTTGAACAAGAAAAGCAGACAGGTTCAGTCAAAAGAAAATGTTCTAACATAACAAAGTTTCCTCATTTTGATCTCAGATGTGAGAGGACAAGTGTCATCATCCCAGCAACCAAAGGTAACTTTAAGCGATTAAATCTGGACCGTTTATTGTGGAGCTCAACTCTAGAACTTTCTCACATGTGTAGAAGAGCTCACACGTACTAGAGATTGTAGGGAATATTAGTTGGTCAGTTTGTTAATTTTAGTCTAATGTAAAGATGACAAGTGTACAGAATTTATAGGATTCTTCTATTTTTTATTTTCTTTTCTAGTTTTCTTTTACTAGGTATATACTTGTATAAAGCTAGGCATTCTTGTAACAATGAATTCATCAAGGAACAAATGACATTGCAAAAGGAATTAGCAGGTTTAACTCAAGGAACAAATGACATTGCAACTTATTTCACAAAACTCAAGCGACTCTGGGATGAACAAGATTTACTCAACTCTAACATCAAGTGCACTTGAACTTGTGTCTGGGAAGGAAAGAAAATACAGGAGAAATCACAAGAAGATAAGAGACTCATACAGTTTCTCACGGGGTTAAATGAGGCATATGGTCAAGATGGGAGAAATATAATCATGATGAGTCCCCTGCCTAGCATTGATCAAGCATATTCATTGATTTTGCAGAATGAAAACCAAAGAGAGGTATATGCTAACCCACTCATTTCAACTGTTGAGAGACAGTTTGGTGTTAAAGTACAAAAACTAAGGACTAATAATGCTTTTGAACTTGGTAAGGGCACACAAGAGTCTACCTTCTTGACTTCTCAAGGGATACTTTATCAAACTTCTTGTGTTGCTACCCCTCAACAGAATGGCATAGTGGAAAGGAAACATAGGCACCTATTGGAGATTACAAGAGCTCTCCTTTTTTAATCAAAGATTCCTATTGCATATTGAGGTGAATGTTTACTAATTGCAACTCATTTGATTAATAGGTTACCTTCTAAGGTCAAGGAAGAACACCTTACTAAATATTGTTTAACCAGTCTCCTTCCTATGACACTCATAGAGTCTTTGGGTGTCTTTGCTATGTCTCTACTTTATCTAATGGAAGGAGTAAATTTGATCCTAGAGCAAAGGCTTGTGTCTTTCTGGGTTACAAAGTTTTGAAAATAGATACAAGGAAGGTCATAGTTTCCAGGGATTCCAAAGGCCTGGTAATCCACCTCAGAAGCCACCATATGTCAAAGGAAAAAAAATAAAGTTTAACCCCAATGTTGCATAAACCTATTGCAAAATGACAAGCCACACAGTGGAAGATTGCTACATAATAATAGGATTCCAAGAAGATTTTGAATTCACCAATGGAAAAACAAGACAAGGCACAGTCAGAAGCAATGTAGCATTCTTAGGAGAACATGGAGATGATAACACAAATAACTGCACTGAGGCACCGAACCAGCATCTTTCCAAAGATCAGTTTTCACATCTGGTTCAATTGATTAAATAGGTCAAAATTGGGGACACGGTAGCTCAAATTCGAAGATTAATGCTAATGCAGTGACTGGTACTTTTATCAAATATTCTGGAATATATTTTTCAGTTTTTAGTTCAAATACATGGATTATATATTCAGGTGTTTTAGAACATATGTGTTTTGACTCAAATGCTTTTGTTTCTCTAACACTTCTTCCTGCTCCTTTACATATAAATCTTCCTAATATTTTTAAGGTAACAGTCACTCACATAGGTAGAGTCTTTATTCTTCCTGATTATATTTTAGAAAATGTACTTTATGTCCCTACTTTCAGATATAATTTAATATCTATTAATAAGTTTTCTTCACGATTTTAGTGCATTTTGTTCTGGCCACTATATGTTGCAGGCCTCTTTAATGAAGAGGGGTCAAGTTTTTTGTGAAGACAAAGAAGGATTATACTTGTTGGATCCTAATGTAGTCAATCTTAGAGATAATTATGAAACACATGTGGTTCCAATTTCAAATAAGAATGTTCCTAGTCAAGTTTCAGTTCTTTTTTCTTTTTTTACAAATGCTACTTCTAATGTAAATCTATGGCACTTTAGATTAGGCTATTTGCCTTTTTCATTAATGAAACATTTCGGTTTTATCTCTTTTCCTCCTAATTTTGAATGTTTCTGTGATATTTGTCCTAAATCTAGGCAAACTAAAATATTTTTTTTCATTAAGTCAAATCAAATCAAAGAAAGCATTTGAGTTAATTCATGTGAATACAAGGGGACCTTACAAAGTTCCTACATATAATGGTTTTAAATATTTTTTGATAATAGTGGATGACTACAATAGAGGTACATGGAACTTCTTATTGAGTACCAAGAGTAATGCATTTGATGCATTAAAATTTTTTCTCACAATGGTTGAGAGACAGTTTGGTGTTAAAGTACAAAAACTAAGGACTAACAATGTTTTTGAACTTGGTAAGGGTAAAGAAAAGTCTGCCTTCTTGACTTCTCAAGGGATACTTCATCAAACTTTTTGTGTTGCTACCACTTAAAAGAATGACATAATGAAAAGGAAACATAGGCACCTATTGTAGATTGCAAGAGCTCTCCTTTATCAATCAAAGGTTCCTATTGCATATCGGGGTGAATGTTTACTAACTGCAACTCATTTGATTAACAGGTTGCCCTCTAAGGTCCTTAAAGGAAAAACGCCTTAATTTATATTGTTTAACCAGTCTTCTTCCTATAATACCCTTAGAGTCTTTGGGTATCTTTGCTATGTCTCAAATTTATCTAATTGAAGGAGTAAATTTGATCCAAAAGTAAAGGCTTGTATCTTTCTAGGTTATCTTCTAGGACAAAAAGGTTACAAAGTTTTGAAAATAGATACACGGAAGGTCATAGTTTCCAGGGATGTGCAATTTTATGAAAACAAATATCCTTTTGCTTCAAATCATACATCTCCACACCTCATCCTTTGTAATGATCCATTAGAAGATGTCATTTTCCCTATATACACACCATATTTTTCAAAACCTTATTCCCATGTACCTTCATTACCAACTCCAAACACTATACATTCACCTCACCATCATGGCTTACCCAAACCTAGTACCTCTACCCAAACACATCGTTTTTACCTATACCTATCAGATTTCAGTCTCCTCTTCAGCCATCTTTATCTAGGAATAGTTCTCCCCGAAACAACACTATTGTTTCCCCTAGAAGATCCTCAAGAGAGCCAAAATTGCCTAGTCATCTCAATGACCACATTTGCACTAATATTTTTCTTACTGACCTCACTACTTCTTGTTTTGCATGGCCTGCTACTCCCACTGCCTATTCTTTTGGAGATCTATCCCCCCATAATCAAAATGTGTTGCAATCTATCTCAGAGGCCTCAGAACCTACTAGGTTTTCTCAGGCTTCCATGCACCCAGGATGGCAAAAGGCCATGGATTCAAAGATTGAGGCATTATAGAAGAACCACACTTAAGAAGTGGTTCTTTTACCACCAGAAAAGAAGGCATTACCTTGTAAATGGGTTTACAAGGTAAAACACAATTCAGATGGTAGCATAGAGAGGCTCAAGGCACGATTAGTAGAGATGGGTACATACAAAAGATAGGAATCTACTACAATGAGACATTTTCACCTGTGTTCAAACTGACCACCATAAGATGCCTATTGGAAGTGGCATCTAAAAAGGCATGGCCAATCTATCAGTTGGATGTAAGTAATGCATTCTTACATGGAGATTTACAAGAAGAAGTTTTTATGAAATTCTTAGCTGGCCTATCACCTCCCTCTCCTAATCATGTTTGTTTACTCAAAAAGTCGATCTATGGCTTAAAGCAAGCTTCACGGCAGTGGTATGCTCGCTTGCTGGTGCTCTCAATTTTAAAGGGTATTCCTCTTCTCTTAATGACTACTCATTATTCTTCAAAAAGCAAGGACATTTGACTACCATTATTGCAGTTTAAGTGGCAATGATTCATTAAAAATCACACTCTTAAAGGAATTCCTTCATAATGAATTCAAAGTCAAGGATTTAGGCAATCTATACTATTTTCTAGGCATGGGTATTCTTAGAGAAAAACAGGGTATTATTGTATGACAACAAAAATTTATCTTAGACCTGCTGAAAGAGTTTGATGTCACACATTCTTCTNACAAAGACATTTGACTCCCATTATGGCAGTTTAAGTGGCAATGATTCATTAAAAATCACACTCTTAAAGAAATTCCTTCACAATGAATTCAAAGTCAAGGATTTAGGCAATCTACACTATTTTCTAGGCATCGATATTCTTAGAGAAAAATAGGGTATTATTGTATGACAACGAAAGTTTATCTTAGACCTGCTGAAAGAGTTTAATGTCACATATTCTTCTACTGTCTTATCCCCACTCGAACCATCTTCTAAACTCCATGCAGCTTCAGAAAATCTCCTTCCCAATCCCATTGTTTATAGACAACTTGTGGGCAAGTTGAACTACTTGACCCACACTCGACCAAATATGTCCTTTGTCGTCTTGAAGTTGAGTTAATCTATGCAAAGTCCTCGCCTTTCTCACTTCATAGCAGCCTTGAGGGTTCTTAGATATCTCAAATCAGATCAAATTCAGAGCATTTGTTTGAATTCTGCTCTATCTCTAAAGCTTGTTGCTTTTTGCGATGCCAATTGCGTATCTTGCCTAGCAATCAGACGATCTGGAAATGGTTTCTACATCACCCTTGGAGCTTCACCCATTTCCTAGAAATTTAAAAACTAGGCATCTTTATATTTGTCTTCTGCTGAGGTAGAATACCGGTCCATGCGCAAGGTAGTGGCAGAGTTAACATGGTTAATTGGTCTTCTTCAAGATCTTTCCATTAAACCCTCTTTGCCTGTACCAGTTCTCTGTGACAGAAAATCCGCAATTTAAATCGCCCTTAATCCCGTCTTCCACGAAAGAACCAAACACGTGGAACTTGATTGCCATTTTGTGCGACAACAGTTCCTCTCCGGCCTTATTTTTCTCTCTTTCGTGCCCTCTCAATCTCATCTTGCCGATCTATTCACAAAACCTCTTTTAGGGACCTCTCATCGATCGATACTCAGCATGTTGGGAGTGTCATCTTTCCTCTCCAACTTGAGGGGGGATGTCGGAAATCATTCGATCTCACCATTTACAGAAGAAGAAAGAGACATAAAAGTTGAACAAGAAAAGTTGATAGGTTCAGTCAAAAGAAAATGTTCGTACATAGCAAAGTCTCCACATTTTGATCTCAGATGTGAGAGGACAAGTGTCATCATCCCAGCAACCAAAGGCAACCTTAAGTGATTAAATCTGGACCGTCTATATATAGTGGAGTTCAGATGTCATAGGACATGTGTCATCATCCCGGCAACGAAGTTTGGATGTTTGAAAGTTTAAAGAAGGATTTTGATCGTTGATTCGTAGTTGTGATATTGTTTGGTATGATTTGAGGCCTCGAGCAGGTCAGTGTTATATTAAGGAATGGTTTGGCGTGATTGGACGGGGTCCTGGGGGGCCTCGGGTGTTTTCAGGATGGTTTCAGACCAAGTTTGGGTGGTTTTAAACGCTGGTGCTGGTGTCTGGTGCTATTCTTCGCGAACGCGAAGGGTCTCACGCATTCTCAAAGAATGATTTTTGGGGGCTGCTGGATTTGTTCATCGCGAACGCGACGCAGAGGACGTGAATGCCAAGGGAAGTAGAGGCAACCTACGCGAAAGCGACAGGGTGGTCACGAATGCGTAGAAGGAAAGGGAGCTAGCCTGGAGCAGTTAAGCCTTCGTGAATGCCGCTCGTGGACCATGAACGCGAAGGGCAGGGGTCAGAAGGCTTAGCGAATGCGGCGTAGGTAATGCAAACGCGAACGCGAAGAGGAGGTTTTGGGGCAGTGGAATTTGGCTTTCGCGATTGCAAGGCGTTTTACGCGATCGCAAAAAAAGAAGTTGCTGTGCAGACTTATTTTATTATGGGTTTTGGTTCATTTCTTCCACTTCTCACATGGCTTGGGCGAATATTGGAGCTCTTCAAAGGGAGATTTTCAACATCTATTGCAAGATAAGTAATTCCCACATATTATTAGCTAAATACATGGATTATACAAGAATTTAAACATGAAACGTTATAGAAATTATGAGATTTTGAAAGAAACCTAAAAGTTGGTATTTTTGGATTTTTACCACAGACATGGAATTTGGAATAAATTATATATTTGAGTTCGTGGTGTTATGGGTAAAGTTTATCTTCAAAAATTTTCAGAATCCGGGCACGTGGGCCTGAGGGTTGACTTTATTGACTTTTAGAGCGGACTTGGGGATTGTTATGAATTGATTAATTATAAGCGTTGGAGTATATTTTGATTGAGTTGCACATTATTTGACTAGTTTAGGATAGTTTGGCTTGAATTGAAGAGTTAGAGAAGTGTTGGAACCGATTTTAAAACTTTAGAGCAAGGTAAGTCTCCTATCTAACCTTGCGAGGGGGAAACTACCCCCTAGGTGATATAATTACTATGTTATACTAGTTGTGGGTGCTATGTACGCGCGAGGTGACGAGAGTACGTACGTAGATAAAGCATGTTTATGCCCGGGTAGACTTAGGACCTTATCATGAAATATTTGAATTATTTGAACTCACTCTGCTGGCTAAATTACCTGAAGTTATAATTGAAATTGATTTAGAAATAAATATATATAAACTAGGCCGAGCCTTATCACCTTGAGTTGTTAGCTAGTTAATTGAGAAACGGTAAAGATTATACTCACTTTGTGCTCATGCACTGTATTGTAAGCACGTGTCTCGTAATTCGGTAGTTTTCTTCTTTTCTTGTGGAGCGGGCCAAATGCCTCGGTAGTATAATAGATGCATCTATGATTCATGCCTCTCGATCCTCGGCAGTGTACACATTATTCTGGATCGGGCCGAACGACCTCGCCATAATCGTGCGTTATATCGCTGGTAGTCCGAACATTCACGAGATTATCCTTCCACCGATGCCCTACATTTTACATGGTACTTCTTATCCGTGTGTTACTGGTACTTGATACATCTGAGCTGATAAGGTAGAATACAAGGCTGAGAAATTCATACTTCAAAAGAAATTATTTGGAAGATTAGATAACTTACAGATTTACTCTATTATGGTTGTGTGCTTCACATCTGCTTATTATTTTATTATATTGCTTTGTTGAACCTCTAGTAAGTGTCAATGTCATATCGACACCTCGTCACTATTTCTCCGGGGTTAGGTTAGATACTTAATGGGTACGTGTTGATTTACGTACTCAACTTGGCGATCAACTTGGCGCGTAAGCACAGTTGTTGAGGAGACTTTATGTGAGTTGCATTCCAGGCCATGCATCGCAGTCCATAGAGTCTCCATCGTACTTTTTCTTTTATCCTGTCTTATTTACATTCCAGACATATGTATTATTATTTTGTACTCCTTAGTAAATGCTCATGCACTTGTGGCACCGGGTTTTGGGGGTGTTCTAGAACTTGTTATGGACTATTTTACACTGATTCACTTTCACTTATTATTTTAACAAAACTATACGTAACTACAATTTATATTAGTGTACTAACCTCGTTATCCAAAAAGACTTATGATTTTAAAAATGATAAAATGAATAATTAGGTATTGGCTTGTCTAACGGCGATATTGGGCGCCATCACGGCCCATAGTGGATTTTGGGTCGTGACATCAAAGTTGGAAGAGTTATGTGCTTATAGCCCTTTCAGCAAAGAACAAGTTGGGCTTCATCAATGGAAACTGCCCAGCTCGTGCTTTTACCTCCAAAGATGTTCAACCTTGGAGTAGATGCAATTAGATGGTTATATCTTGGCTCCTGAATTCTTTGTCTAAGCACGTATGAGACAGTGTGATTTACTCCAAATCTGCAAGGAATCTCTGGACCAATTTGGAGCACATATTTGGATAATCTAACGGTGCAAAATTGTACCACCTGCAAAAGAAATTAGCAGGTTTAACTCAAGGAACAAATGATATTGCAACTTATCTCACAAAACTCAAGCGACTCTGGGATGAACAAGATTCACTCAACTCTAACATCAAGTGCACTTGCACTTGTGTCTGTGAAGGAAAGAAAATATAGGAGAAATCACAAAAAGATAAGAGACTCATACAGTTTCTCACGGGGTTAAATGAGGCATATGGTCAAGATGGGAGAAATATAATCATGATGAGTCCCCTGCCTAGCATTGATCAAGCATATTCATTGATTTTGCAGAATGAAAACCAAAAAGAGGTATATGCTAACCCACTCATTTCTGCTGAGACTTCATCCTTCATGTTAGGAAGTCCGACCAACATTCACAGAGGTTTTGCAAATCAAGAAAGTTTTTCACAAAGGAATGGAAAATAAAAATTCACAGGTCAAAACCAAAAATATGGGAATGGATTCCAAAGGCCTGGTAATCCACCTCAGAAGCCACCATATGTCAAAGGAAAAAAAACAAAGTTTAACCCCAATGTTGCATAAACCTATTGCAAAATGACAAGCCATACAGTGAAAGATTGCTACATAATAATAGGATTCCAAGAAGATTTTGAATTCACCAATGGAAAAACAAGACAAGGCACAGTCAGAAGCAATGTAGCATTCCTAGGAGAACATGGAGATGATAACACAAACAACTGCATTGAGGCACCGAACTAGTATCTTTTCAAAGATCAGTTTTCACATCTAGTTCAATTGATTAAACAGGTCAAAATTGGGGACACGGTAGCTCAAATTCGAAGATTAATGCTAATGCAGTGACTGGTACTTTTATCAAATATTCTGGAACATATTTTTCAGTTTTTAGTTCAAATACATGGATTATATATTCAGCTGTTTCAGAACATATGTGTTTTGACTCAAATTCTTTTGTTTCTCTAACACTTCTTCCTGCTCCTTTACATATAAATCTTCCTAATGTTTTTAAGGTAACAGTCACTCACATAGGTAGAGTCTCTATTCTTCCTGATTATATTTTAAAATATGTACTTCATGTCCCTACTTTCAGATATAATTTACTATCTGTTAATAGGTTTTCTTCACGATTTTAGTGCATTCTCTTCTGGACACTATATGTTGCAGGCCTCTTTAATGAAGAGGGGTCAAGTTTTTTGTGAAGACAAAGAAGGATTATACTTGTTGGATCCTAATGTAGTCAATCTTAGAGATAATTATGAAGCACATGTGGTTCCAATTTCAAATCAGAATGTTCCTAGTCAAGTTTCAGTTCTTTTTCCTTTTTCTGCAAATACTACTTCTAATGTTAATATATGGCACTTTAGATTAGGCCATTTTCCTTTTTCATCAATGAAACATTTCGGTTTTATCTCTTTTCCTCCTAATTCTGAATGTTTCTGTGATATTTATCCTAAATCTAGGCAAACTAAAAAATTCTTTTTCATTAAGTCAAATCAAATCAAAGAAAGGATTTGAGTTAATTCATGCGAATACAAGGGACCTTACAAAGTTCCTACATATAATGGTTTTAAATATTTTTTGATAATAGTGGATGACTACAATAGAGGTACATGGACCTTCTTATTGAGTACCAAGAGTAATGCATTTGATGCATTAAAAACTTTGCTCACAATGATTGAGAGACAGTTTGGTGTTAAAGTACAAAAACTAAGGACTAACAATGTTTTTGAACTTGGTAAGGGCAAACAAAAGTCTGCCTTCTTGACTTCTCAAGGGATACTTCATCAACTTTTTGTGTTGCTACCACTTAATAGAATGATATAGTGGAAAAGTAACATAGGCACCTATTGAAGATTGCAAGAGCTCTCCTTTATCAATCAAAGGTTCCTATTGCATATCGGGGTGAATATTTACTAATTGTAACTCATTTGATTAACAGGTTGCCCTCTAAGGTCTTTAAAGGAAAAACACCTTACTTTATATTGTTTAACCAGTCTTCTTCCTATAATACCCTTAGAGTCTTTGGGTATCTTTGCTATGTCTCTAATTTATCTAATTGAAGGAGTAAATTTGATCCAAGAGCAAAGGCTTGTGTCTTTCTAGGTTATCCTCTAGGACAAAAAGATTACAAAGTTTTGGAAATAGATACACGGAAGGTCATAGTTTCCAGGGATGTGCAATTTTATGAAAATAAATATCCTTTTGCTTCAAATCCTACATCTCCACACCTCATCCTTTGTAATGATCCATTAGAAGATGTCATTTTCCCTATATACACACCATATTTTTCAAAACCTTATTCCCATGTACCTTCATTACCAACTCCAAACACTATACATTCACCTCACCATCATGGCTTACCCAAACCTAGTACCTCTACCCAAACACATCGTTTTTACCTATACCTATCAGATTTCAGTCTCCTCTTCAGCCATCTTTATCTAGGAATAGTTCTCCCCGAAACAACACTATTGTTTCCCCTAGAAGATCCTCAAGAGAGCCAAAATTGCCTAGTCATCTCAATGACCACATTTGCACTAATATTTTTCTTACTGACCTCACTACTTCTTGTTTTGCATGGCCTGCTACTCCCACAGCCTATTCTTTTGGTGATCTATCCCCCCATAATCAAAATGTGTTACAATCTATCTCAGAGGCCTCAGAACCTACTAGGTTTTCTCAGGCTTCCATGCACCCAGGATGGCAAAAGGCCATGGATTCAAAGATTGAGGCATTATAGAAGAACCACACTTAAGAAGTGGTTCTTTTACCACCAGGAAAGAAGGCATTACCTTGTAAATGGGTTTACAAGATAAAACACAATTCAGATGGTAGCATAGAGAGGCTCAAGGCACGATTAGTAGAGATGGGTACATACAAAAGATAGGAATCTACTACAATGAGACATTTTCACCTGGGTTCAAAATGACCACCATAAGATGCCTATTGGAAGTGGCATCTAAAAAGGCATGGCCAATCTATCAGTTGGATGTAAGTAATGCATTCTTATATGGAGATTTACAAGAAGAAGTTTTTATGAAATTCTTAGCTGGCCTATCACCTCCCTCTCCTAATCATGTTTGTTTACTCAAAAAGTCGATCTATGGCTTAAAGCAAGCTTCACGGCAGTGGTATGCTCGCTTGCTGGTGCTCTCAATTTTAAAGGGTATTCCTCTTCTCTTAATGACTACTCATTATTCTTCAAAAAGCAAGGACATTTGACTACCATTATTGCAGTTTAAGTGGCAATGATTCATTAAAAATCACACTCTTAAAGGAATTCCTTCATAATGAATTCAAAGTCAAGGATTTAGGCAATCTATACTATTTTCTAGGCATGGGTATTCTTAGAGAAAAACAGGGTATTATTGTATGACAACAAAAATTTATCTTAGACCTGCTGAAAGAGTTTGATGTCACACATTCTTCTACTGTCTTATCACAACTCGAACTATCTTCTAAACTCCATGCAGCTTCAGAAAGTCTCCTTCCCAATCCCATTGTTTATAGACAACTTGTGGGCAAGTTGAACTACTTGACCCACACACGACCAAATCTGTCCTTTGTCGTCTTGAAGTTGAGTCAATCCATGCAAAGTCCTCGCCTTTCTCACTTCATAGCAGCTTTGAGGGTTCTTAGATATCTCAAATCAAATCCAATTCAGAGCATTTGTTTGAATTTAGCTCTATCTCTAAAGCTTGTTGCTTTTTGCGATGCCGATTGGGCATCTTGCCCAGAAACCAGACGATGTGGAAGTGATTTCTACATCGCCCTTGGAGCTTCACCCATTTCCTAGAAATTTAAAAACTAGGCATCTTTATATTTGTCTTCTGCTGAGGCAGAATACCGGTCCATGCGCAAGGTAGTGGCAGAGTTAACATGGTTAATTGGTCTTTTTCAAGATCTTTTCATTAAACCCTCTTTGCATGTACCAGTTTTCTCTGACAGCAAATCGGCAATTCAAATCGCCCGTAATCCCGTCTTCCACGAAAGAACCAAACACGTGGAACTTGATTGCCATTTTGTGCGACAACAGTTCCTCTCCGGCCTTATTTTTCTCTCTTTCGTGCCCTCTCAATCTCAGCTTGCCGATCTATTCACAAAACCTCTTTCAGGGCCCTCTCATCGATCGATTCTCAGCATGTTGGGAGTGTCATCCTTCCCCTCCAACTTGAGGGGGATGTCGGAAATCACTCGATCTCACCATTTACAGAAGAAGAAAGAGACATAAAGGTTGAACAAGAAAAGCAGATAGGTTCAGTCAAAAGAAAATGTTCGGACATAGCAAAGTCTCCACATTTTGATCTCAGATATGAGAGGACAGGTGTCATCATCCCAGCAACCAAAGGCAACTTTAAGTGATTAAATCTGGACCGTCTATAGTAGAGCTCAGCTCTAGAACTTTCTCACGTGTATAGAAGGGCTCACACGTACTAGAGAATGTAGGGAATATTAGTTGGTTAGTTTGTTAATTTTAGTCTAATATAAAGATGACGAGTGTACAGAATTTATAGGATTCTTCTATTTTTTATTTTCTTTTCTAGTTTTCTTTTACTAGGTATATACTTGTATAAAGCTAGGCATTCTTGTAACAATGAATTCATCCATCAAAATACAGAAAATTTTTGCATCTTCCTTTCATTATTCTCTCAATTTATTCTTGTATATATGTGTTATTTGAACGAGTCCAGAAAGAATGGTATTTTTAGAAAGGGATACAACACCAACAGGGCACTAAGCTTAAGATACAAATCAGTGATTTCTTCAATATTTACATTCACATCATCATGTGAAAAAAAGGTTACTACAAAAAGAAACATGATTCTACTTTAAGGAGACACCAAAACACTTTTCTTTTAAGTCAAGCACAGTAAGAAAAACAAATATTACACAAACTGTATAATCAAATCCTCAGAGAAAGAATTCCTTCTAAATTTCAATTACATCATGAGATATTTGAAGCCTAAGTTTAAATCATACAACTGAGATAACCAACTTTAACGGTCATTTCATGTTTAAACATTCCCTTTCATGTCTTCTTCAGTCCAACTTGGACAACTGGTGGCCAATCAAAACACTAAAGGTCTACATCATTCCAAAGTAATATAAAACATCATCAGATTCAGCATATGGACCATTAGTTTGTACACTCCCAAAATCATCTATGTTGAATAGCTGCTTCATATATAACTTCTTCTGAATGATCAATTTTCTTCCTCCTCTCAAGTGCTTATTAGCGGGGGCTTACGCGCAAATTTAGGTAGCAATATTGCTCTATTGTTACTATTCGTATGATTATAAACAGGTTTGGATCTTGAGCTATGATAGTTTGAACTTTTGAACTCTTTACTTTTTGCCTCGAATTGATATTTACATTGTACTTTTTCTTCAAATGATATCTTCCAATTGTGTATATACATTTTTTAATTTCCAAAAATATGATATTATAGTATATTTGTTGTTAACAGACATCAATTAGTCATGGTCCTTATGACAACTTTTACGAAGCATTATCATACATATGACACCCCTTACTAAAGGTTGTCTCCTTTTCTTTTTCTCTTTTATTTTTATATTTGTTACCTTTTTT
>AWOL01S0020196.1:183917-211296 GCA_000715115.1 Nicotiana otophora
GGGGGGGGGGGGGGGGTAATTAATTAGTGATATAATTTTTGTTAAAATAATCTAAGTTTATAAGTGATACAATTTTTTTACGTGCATTTAGTTGAAAAGATGAATACAAATGAGATGAAGATTCGAGGGGAGCTCGAAAGGGATGTGGAGAGGGATTTAGAGGATGAAATAAAAGAAGGAATATGCCAATTAGCACTAAGATTGCACAGGCTTTACCTACATCAAGAGGAAAGGAACACAAAGAAATCAGCTAATGACATTGGTGCAACAGATGGTACACATGGTACAAACACTAAAGCACTTTCTGAAGTGAACATTAATATAAAGATGGAAGGAGGGACAAAGATTGAAATAAAAGAAATCAAGAAAAAAGCACGTAGGAGTTCTAGCAATTTGAGAAGTTCTAAGGTGGCGAATAACATGCACATGCAGAAAATGAATATTCGTCAGCCAAAATTTAACTGGACACAAAGTTTAAGGTCAGGACCAACTCCTGTTACTGGCTATACTAAGATCGATAGTTCCAGCAATCGAGCTAAAAATATCGTCAATAAGAGCGGTCAACAGAATGTTAAAGTAGCTAAAGTTGTTGGGGGAAAATCTCTGAGAAGTTCGAAATAGATGAAGGAGAATTTGAGAGTCAATAACACAATATAGGAGCTTGGATGGAAAAGTTACATATTCTGGTTTTTGTCCTTTCTTTACCAAAATATTTTTAAATTTTGAGATTTTATTTTTGTTGGATTCAGCACGATTGTAATGTGTGTGCTTGAGAGAGATGTTATTGCATTTACAATATTAAGATATTTGTTGTGATTTTATGGGACTTGAGGATTGAATAAAATTTGTATATCTATCCCCTTTGCTTCCATATTCTACTCATCCATTCCTTGTTCTCTTAAAAGATATGCTGGTGAAACTGTGGCCAGACAAAAAGTCTTTGAACTATAAAGAAAATAGAAACTCTACCGATCTCTTTATCATGATTATGACATAACCATGGGCGGATTTAGGTTCACCCCAACTTCTTTCGTCTGAAAATTATACTGTATATATAAGATAAAATCCAATTTGTACCTTTATATATTATACTTTGAATCACCTTGATACAACCCAAAAGCATAGCTCAGTGGTCAAGGGGGTTCAAAACTTTTATAAGGTCGCTGGTTCATTTCTCACTTGTTACAGTCTCTTTTAATTTTCTAACCTTTTTTAACCCTTTAGCAGAAATCCCGCCCCCGACACGAAAATGATCACCAATATAAGCAATCACTATATTATGTTAATCCTCACGTAGCTAGTATATATGTGAACCATGCAAACAAACCATTAAACTTTGGAGATTCAAAATTAAGTTTCAAGACAAAATGTCTACTAGATCAGACACCTTCAAGTCTGGAACTATATCCTGATCATAACCAGCCTAAGTCAAAGTAAAAGTAAATGTGGAGGTTGCAAGCTCAAGGAAAATTCTTTCTTTTGTTTAGTCTAATTCTACGTCTTATGTATGATGTACAATTGATAAGACTCTTATTCTGATCATATATTACTGAATTTGATTTTATATGTATATAGAAGTTTTCATCAAATCTATTTAATGCATGACACAAGTCCAAATGAATCCACCCATTGATTTTGGTTCACAGAGCTACTTGTCAAATCATTAAAAAATGTAATTTTCTATATATATATATTTGCAAAACATTTTTTTAAACCTAAACTTTCTGAAGCTTCTAATTTCGCAGCTAAAATAAGGAGGAGTTTTCAGAAACCACTATTGTTTAGTAGCTATTAACTTCCTATAGCTACCATATACATAATTACTTTCTATACATACTATTCAGTTGTTACGGTAGTGTATTCACATGTATTCGCGTAACTGTATTCATGAATACAACAACAAAAATCGCCTAAAATCAGGGCAGTCTAGCTGTACGCGCATGTATTCACATGTATTCGCGCCATGTATTTATGAATACAACAGTAAAAAGCGCCTAAAATCAGGGCAGTCTAGCTGTACGCGCATGTATTCACATGTATTCGCGCCATGTATTTATGAATACAACAGTAAAAAGTGCCTAAAATTAGGGCAGTCCAGCTGTACGCACATGTATTCACATGTATTCGCGGTGCTGCATTCTTGAATACAACAGTAAAAAGCGCCTAAAATCAGGGCAGTCCAGTTGTACGCGCATGTATTCACATGTATTCGCGGTGCTGCATTCTTGAATACAACAGTAAAAAGCGCCTAAAATCAGGGCAGTCCAGTTGTACGCGCATGTATTCACATGTATTCGCGGTGCTGCATTCTTGAATACAACAGTAAAAAGCGCCTAAAATCAGGGCAGTCCAGTTGTACGCGCATGTATTCACATGTATTCGCGCCATGTATTCATAAATACAGCAACAAAAAGCGTCTAAAATCAGGGCAGTCCAGCTGTACGCGCATGTATTCACATGTATTCGCGCTGCTGTATTCACATGTATTCGCGCTGCTGTATTCGACAAGGTGGGTTGCTCTGATGGTAAGCACCCTCCACTTCCAACCAAGAGGTTGTGAGTTCGAGTCACCCCAAGAGCAAGGTGGGGAGTTCTTGGAGGGAAGGATGTCGAGGGTCTATTGGAAACAGCCTCTCTACCCCAGGGTAGGGGTAAGGTCTGCGTACACACTACCCTCCCCAGACCCCACTAGTGGGATTATACTGGGTTGTTGTTGTTGTTGTTGTCGCGCTACTGTATTCATGAATACAATTGTACGCGCATGTATTCACATGTATTCGCGCCATGTATTCATAAATACAGTAGCGACAATCCCTTAAAAATAGGTATGTTGAGCTGTTTAAGCGAGAGGAAAAATATAAATAGCGTATTTCATACCTCAATGGTAGAATATACCATAAAATACTTATTTTGCTATAAAATATAAAAGATAGCTATAGAAAATAATATTTTAAAATAATTTTGGTTTATAATAAACTCTTAAGAACATGAGCAGGAGGGCTTGACATGACAATCAGGTCGAGTTTTGGGCTTATTGATTTATGCAACCAGCCTATGGGCCTCCGAACCTGAATACTGATGCTCTAATGGAAGGCTTGTAAAAAGATGGGGACCGTTTACACAAATAGGCGATCACATTTACTATTTACTTTTTATAACCGGTATATATTGATTATACATTAACTGTACACGATTATATATATATTATACATTCATCAGCTATTTATCATTCTCTCTGTTTCAAATTAGATGAGGTACTTTTCTTTTTAGTCTGTTTCAAAATAAATGATATATTTTTAAATTTGGAAATAATTCAACTTTAAACTCTTTATTTTACCCATTTTACCCTTAATGAGAGGCTTTTATAACCACACAAATGTCATGGCCCCACAAAGCTTTTACTCACTAAGTTTTTAAGACTACAAGTTTCAAAAGTTTTTTTTTTTTTTCTTAAACTCTGTGTCGCGTCAAACTACCTCATCTAAATTGAAATGGAGAGAGTACGTTTAAGCAGTTGGGTGAACGACTATTTAGGTTAAATTAATTTAGGACCCAACCTCCCCCAAAGAAAAGAATAAAATGAATAATGAAAATTTTTCTTTTACCCCCACATCTTACGCAGAAGGATCGACAATATTCTTACTCGACCTTGATAGTTGATATGACTTGAATTTCCAAGCTAATAGTTTGTGGTGGAGATGACCTACCACTAAAGCAAATCTCCCTCGTCAAATGTAACGGAAAAATTGCTCATCAGTATCCTCCGATTACAAGACTAAATATTTAATTTTGTTTTTTAAAGAATTCTTCTATTATAAGGGAGTTTTGGAACAACGATAAAGTTATCTCCGTGTGACCTATAGGTTACGGTTCGAACCATAGAATCAGCCATTAATGCTTGCATTAGGATAGACTGTCTACAGCTCATAGTGGCGGAGCCAGGATTTGAAGCTAATGAGTTCAAGATTTTATTCCTTCTAAGTTATTGGGTTCTAAATTAATAATGTGTACATATTCAATGAATGTTTAAAGGCAAATATAGAGTTTGGACCAAAGCTACTGAATTCGACCGAAGCCGCGCCCGAAGCTTTAGTTTCATCCCGGACAGCACATCCCTTGAGGTGCGATCCTTCCTCAAACCTGTGTAAATATAAAATACTTTGTGCACCATACTGCCTTTTAATTCTACTGTTAAAGGAACATGATGTGATTAATTGGATCTCAACATGTTAATTTCTTGTCGTAGTATCCACGCTTAGAAATGTGAAGCAGTCTAAAAAGTGATTCCCAATTTCGCATAGACTGTAGGTTCGAAAAACCACTAACGGGAGAGCAAACAAGGACAAACATTATTAATTGTCGGCTTAACGGATCTCGTGGCCTAAGGCAAAACTATATTGAGAGATCCTTAAATTTATTCTACAAAATATTTACACTAGTAACAAAATTTATTTTTTAACTAACAAATTAATCATTTAAGACAAAAAAATAAATTTCAGAAAAAAGAAAAAGGAAGAAGAGCACAAAAATTAAAGTGGTGGACTATCGGATGTTGAGGTCCAGAACTCAAAGTGAAAATTTTGATTTGGCTATCATCACAAACAAAAAAAGAAATAAATGTACATAACGTAATATCTTAAGTTTTGAGCATTGACAGTGTCAAAAATATTTACTTCTTTTGATCAATTTAAACTATAATTGTACTTCATTATATTAACACTTTTTAGTGAATATCTAAAATAAATTATAAATAATCTAATATAATATGTCGAATTACACTAAAAGAAAACCGGTGCATGAATACTTTTGTGTTCATGTAATTTCAGAGTATATTGTAAAATAAATTCATTATGTTATCGATATATATATATATATAAGAAAAAAAAATTAAAGTTGAAGAGTGACGCAAATATACTAATTAATGAGGGCAAAAATTAACATACTTTATAAATTTATTGGTATAAAATAACCTCAATCAAGTTATAAAATAATATATTGTAACACTTTTCTTTATACTAATTATTTATATGAATTATTAGTATATAATAATAATAATAATAATAAGAAGAAGAATTTAAAATAAATTTGGGGCCTCCCCTGAAACTATTGTTGAAAAACAGTTCCTCTCCATCTGAAAAAATCATGATATTGTTTAGAGACTCTAATATATTACTCTGATGCTCATTTTTCTTAAAACTTTATTAACATTATAATTAAATAAATTTGTTTCTATATTACTTTTTATGTGTATACTTTATTTTAAAAAAATTTAATATTTATATTTACATTAAAATTAAATGAATTGACTCTCGTACTCTTAATTTGTGATTCTGTGGGGGTGTGATGAAACATGCGTTTTTTAAATGACAAATAAGTACCTCCACCTTCCTAGCAATTTTAGAATTAATCAAACAGTTTAATATTACAATAAAATTCAAAAGGATTTAATTTATATGCAATGACAGTATAATGAATTCTTACATTATCAATATAATTTAGTTTATTATAGCTAGTTACTTCTTAATGAATGTTTATTAAACAAAGTTTCCATCAACTTCCTTTAAAATCACCTTATTTTTTCACCGTCAATATATGGATCTTTAAAACTCAATTCAAAAACCCACCATTAGAAGCCGCCTAAGCTAAACATTTGTTGTTTATACGACAAATTTCTAAATCATTACCAATTATTTCTGGACTGGCACATCGAAGCTGTTATTTAGCTGTATTTGTAAAATAATTATGCAGAAGATAAAATAACATAAATGTAAAAGAAACAGAATTTAATCCGAGCCCACTGAATTCACAGTGTTTCCTTAAGGAATTTAATACCCTCCTAGTATCCAAGGTTGTGGATTATTTCCTCCCATGATAGAACGAATTACACACTGGTGTAGCGATACTTCAAACACCAATGTTTCAGCGAACACAAAGATCGGTAGCAAATCACACTTACTGATGCTTTGTTTGTAGTTAAAACAATACAGAAGAAAGGAGGAGAAGTCAGAAATTCGTATGGAAAATCTGCGAAGGGCATATACTATTACGTTTGGATTTAATATTAATATTCCGTTTACAAAAAACCGGATATTTATTAACAATTCTATTAATATTTACTATTAACAAATAAATTTGGTCCAAAAAATTAATTAATCAATCAATCGATTATTTGACCGAATCCGAATCCGTAGTCGTAGCCATAACTGAAGCCGAGCCGAGCCAGCGACGACGACGACGACGCAAGGCTTGCCTTCTTCTTAACTCTTTAAGAGCTAGAAGAAGTGCAATTATATATATACCCATCAAAATCTTTTCCTCTTCCAATATGGGACAATATCCCTTTGTCAAGGAGGGAAACTCAAATATTTTTAATTTTCCTCCATTTCCCATTGACCCTCTTTTAAGCTATATTTAAGCTTAAAAAATCCAACAATCCCCCACATGAATGGGGAATGGCTATATCACGGAAATATGCATGAAAAACTGTGTGATTCGCAAGCAAGGATTAATTGTATCAAGATAAGTAGGTTTTCCTTTGAACTTTCCGTAGTGAACTTATGTCGGATATACTCGGTCAATCGATAGATTTGATATCTTTGAACCGTCGAACTTTGGTGTATACCTAGACAATCATAAGTCACACAACCAACCCTTAACCATTTTTGGCTCTCATTGTTGTGTTCGTTTCAGCCATGAACACCGCCTGGTTTAATAAATGCGTAGAGAATTGGCCTTACAAAATTCTCCTTGAAGCGGCTAACACTTCACACTTACATAGGTGATTCCTAAACGTGTCATCCCGTAGATACACTATTTGATATACCCCGTATCAAATTTAGAAATCATTAAAAAGCTTTAATACTTTATCCTTGGTACTGAACATTATCTCATCATGAGAATGGACCAAACTGTTAGTTGATAATGTTGAACCGTCATTAATGAATTTGTTTGATCTCCTTGAATCTAGATGTTGGGATCTCCAGTCTTCTAGGTAGAGTTATCGCCACAATGGCTTGTTCTCGGCCATAGTCCCATTCCCCTCGATGATTTCTCAACTACCTCTCTAGTTAGGCCTTTTGTAAGTGGATCCGATACATTATCACTTGACTTTACATAGTCAATCGTGATAATTCCTCTAGAGAGTAATTGCCTAACGGTTTATATCTTTGTCGTATATGACGAGATTTACCATTATATATCACGCTCCCAGCCCTTCCAATTGCATCTTGACTATCGCAATGTATGCATATTGGTGCCAATGGTTTGGGCCAAAATGGAATGTCTTCCAAGCAATTCCGGTGCCATTCAGCTTCTTCACCGGCTTAATCTAAGGCTATGAATTCAGCTTCCATTGTAGAGCGGGCAATACAAGTTTGCTTGGACGACTTCCAAGATACCGCTCCTCCACCAATAGTGAATACATATCCACTTGTGGACTTAGAATCAATTGAACCGGTGATCCAATTTGCATCACAATATCCCTCAATCATCGCAGGATATTTACTATAGTGCAAATCAAAGTTCTGGGTATGTTCTAAATATCCCAAAACTCGTTTCATTGCCATCCCAATGAGATTGACCTGGATTGCTCGTGTATCAACTCAATATACTTATAGCACAAGCTATATCTGGTCGTGTACAATTCATGATATACATTAAGCATCCCAACACACAAGCATAATCCAATTGTGATATGCTTTGGCCTTTGTTCTCTGCTAATGCAAGATTCACGTCAATTGGAGTCTTTGCAACTTTAAACCCTAAGTGCTTCAATTTTTCAAGTACTGTCTTAATATAATGAGATTGTGACAATGCCAGACCTTGATGAGTCTTATTGATCTTAATCCCCAGAATTAAATCAGCAACTCCCAAGTCCTTCATATCAAACTTGCTAGTTAGCATACGCCTAGTCGCATTTATGTTGGCAATGTCATTACTCATTATCAGTATATCATCCGCATACAAGCAAACAATGACTATGTGATTTGAAATATTTTTAATGTACACACATTTATCATATTCATTTATTTTAAAACCATTTGACAACATTGTTTGGTCAAATTTTGCATGCCATTGTTTGGGTGCTTGTTTTAGTCCGTAAAGAGACTTAACAAGTCTACATACCTTCTGTTATTTACCACGAACCGCAAACCCTTCAGGTTGTTCCATGTAGATTTCTTCCTCCAAGTCTACATTTAACAAGGTCGTCTTAACGTCCATTTGATGAATTTCAAGACCATAAACTGCAGCTAATGCTACTAACATTCGTATGGACGTAATTCTTATAATCGGAGAGTATGTATCAAAATAATCAAGACTTTCTCGCTGTTTATACCCTTTGACTACAAGTCTTGCCTTATATTTATCAATAGTGCCATCATCTTTCATTTTCCTCTTAAAAATCCATTTAGAACCCAAAGGTTTATTTCCAGGAGGAAGATCAACCAATTCCCATGTATGGTTGTTCAATATGGATTCTATTTCACTATTGACTGCCTCTTTCCAAAACAATGATTCCGAAGAAGTCATAGCTTCTTTAAATGTTTGAGGCTCATTCTCCAATAAGAAAGTCACAAAATCTGGTCCAAATGAAGTAGACGTTCTTTGACGTTTACTACGTCTTGGATCCTCCTGATTAAATATACTTTCTTTTGTTTCTTCCCGAGGTCGTTTAGATCCTTCACCAAACGACTCACATTCCTTTTTATACGGATATATATTTTCAAAAAACTCAGCATTATCTGATTCTATAACCGTATTATTATGAATGTCGGGATTTTCTGATTTATGAACCAGAAATCGATATGCTTTACTATTTGTCGCATATCCTATGAAAACACAATCAACGGTTTTCGGTCCTATCTTTACCCTTTAGGGTTTAGAAATTTACACTTTTGCCAAACACCCCCACACTTTAAAATAATTCAAGTTGGGTTTCCTTCCTTTCCATTTTTTATATGGAATGGATTGTGTTTTGCTATGGGTTACTCGATTTAGTGTCCGGTTAGCCGTAAGAACGGCTTCCCCCTACAAGTTCTGTGGTAAACCAGAACTTATCAACAATGCGTTCATCATCTCCTTTAATGAACGATTCTTTTTTTCCGCAATCCCCTTGGATTGGGGCGTGTAAGGGGTAGTTATTTGATGAATTATTCCATATTCTAGACATATTTCTTCAAAAGAAGATTCATATTCGCCACCCCTATCACTTCTTATCATTTTAATTTTCTTGTTAAGTTGCGTTTCAACTTTATTTTTGTATTGCCTGAATGCATCTATTGCTTCATCTTTACTATTAAGTAAGTAAACATAGCAATATCGAGTACTGTCGCCAATAAAAGTTATAAAATACTTCTTTCCACCGCGAGATGATATTGACTTCATGTCGCAAATATCTGTGTGAATTAAGTCTAAAGGATTTGAATTCCTTTCAACTGACTTATAAGGATGTTTAACATACTTACATTCCACACATATTTGACATTTTGATTTTTCGCATTCAAACTTGGGCAGTACTTCCAAGTTAATCATTTTCCGCAAGGTTTTATAATTGACATGACCCAAACGCACATGCCATAAATCATTTGACTCAAGTAAGTAAGAAGAAGCTGGAATATTATTATTATTTTCAACAACCATTACATTGAGATTGAAAAGGCCCTCGGTGAGGTAACCTTTTCCCAAAAATATTCCATTCTTACTAATTACAACCTTGTTGGATACAAAAACGCACTTAAAACCGTGCTTAACAAGAAGTCCAGTGGAGACTAAATTCTTTCTCATTTCGGGAACATGAAGGACATTATTCAAAGTTATGACCTTGCCAGAAGTCNCCTAACGTATATGCCATAATTCATTTTACTCAAGTAAGTGAGAAGAAGCTGAAATTTTATTATTATTCTCAATAACCATTACATTCAGCTTGAAAAGGTCCTCAGTGAGGTAACCTTTTCCTATAAATATTTTATTCTTACTTATTACAACCTTATCGGATACAAAGACACACTTAAACGCATTCTTAACAAGAAGTCCAGCAGAGACTAAGTTCTTTCTAATCTCGGGAACATGAAGAACGTTGTTCAAGGTCACCACCTTACCAGAAGTCATTTTCATAAATATCTTTCCAGATCCTTCAATTTTTGCCGTTGCAGAATTTCCCATAGAAAGCGTCTCTTCGGATCCAACAAGAGCATATGTAGCAAATGCTTCTCTAACAGCACAAACATGGCGAGTGGCTCCAGAATCAATCCACCACTCCTTAGGATTTCCTACCAGGTTGCATTCAGAAAGCATAGCACACAAGTCATCGATATCTTCGTGCTTTTCAACCATGTTTGCTTGACCCTTCTTCTTGTCTTTCTTTGGAGCACGACAATCTGNCTTCTTCTTGTCTTTCTTTGGAGCATGATAATCTACAGATATGTGTCCATCCTTTTCACAGTTGTAGCAATTTCCGTTGAACCGCTTCTTGCTTGGGTTGCTTTTCGGTCCATAAGCCTTCTTCCTCTTTCTATCCTCAACAATGTTTGCTCCCATTATTGTTGAGTTTTCACGTCCTTTCTTTTCAGCAGCTTTATTGTCATCTCCTTTCGTTTGTGTTTCAAGTAGTTTTTGAAGTCCTTCCACAAAGGAGGCAATTTTTCAATCATTGCTGCAACTTGGAACGCTTCATTGATGACAAGACCTTCAGTGAAAATTCTGTTAGTAGAAACAATATAATTAATACTTTCAACATTAGTATTAATTTGACTTATACCTCCAGCAAGGAGATCGTGAATAATCACTTGCAATTCTTGGACTTGGGTAATAACAGACTTGCTATCTACCATTTAATAGTCCAAAATTTAGCGGCAACAAATTTCTTTAACCCGGCATCTTCCGTTTTATATTTCCTTTCAAGCGCTATCCACATTTGTTTTGACGTCTCCATATTACTATAGACGTTATACAGATTGTCCTCTAGTCCACTAAGAATGTAATTCTTGCATAAAAAATCAGAATGCTTCGCATAAGTTTAACGGTATACTCGTCCCTATTGATAAATACCAAAAAAGTTACTCTTTCAACTTTTATGGGCCAAAAATTATCTTTGATATGATTAAACCGTATTAGCATTAAGATGGCCTCCATGGACTGCCAAGTGTCACCAATACGACATCGACAAAGGCCTGCCTAAGGTCAAAGTGGTCTCTTAAAAGGGGGCGGAACCGATGAAGTTATTAAAGATCAAGGCCGAAGAGTCATCGAAGATAAAGGTCGAGGTCGAGCACTCATCGTAGACAGAGTAAATAACGGCTAGTTTTAGGATAAGACATAAAAAGAGAATATTCTAGTGGATATTATTTGTACCTGTACCATTAGGATTTTTAGGTATATGTTCTCTGTAAATAGAAATAGACATAATTATAAGGGACATAAGATATTCTCTTGTAAGAAACACATTGACTTTCTCTATAGAATATGGCTTTATTGCATACATAAAATACATAACTTTTTCTTAAGATTCTTGTCTTACTTTTTCACTCGATCCAAGAACAATCTGAATATTTAAAGGCTCATCAATATTGTCAGAAGGAATATCCACAGATCTTACCCTTTTCGGGTGGCTCACACGTTCTTATTTACATAAAATGTCATTCATTGCTATTTATTGTTATTTAATGATATCCCCTTCTTTTTGGGTCATTGAATATTATTAGTATTGTCAACATTTAGTGCCATTTGGATAGTATACGTATTATCTTATTACAAAATCAGTTAACATATCTTTTGGATATTAATATTGGCTAAGATTGACTCTATTTTATTAAATCTAATTGTATAAGCCCAGATCTAAATTTTGGGTCAAACAGTTTGGCGCCATCTATGGGGATTTCTTAGCTAATCTTTTAGTTTCCATTAGATCTAGTAATCACGTGATTTTCTAACCTAACAAACCACAGAGTTTTTGTAACGACCCGACCGGTCGTTTCGAGAGTTATAGCCCCGTTTTTCCCATTTCTACTTCTTTTTATGTTATTCAGCTATATTATGTTATACTAGGTTAGTTGATTCGGGTCCAGGAGGAACTCGGAGTGAAATAAGACACTTAGTCTCATAATTGAAAAATTGAGTTAGAAAAGTGGACCGGATATGAACCTATGTGTAAACAATCTCGGATTTGAATTTTGATGATTCCAATAGCTCCATATGGTAATTTTGGGTTTAGGAGCATATCTGAAATAATATTTGGAAGTCCGTAGAGGATTTAGGCTTGAAATACCGAAAGTTTAATTTTTGAGAAGTTTGACCGGGGGGTTGACTTTTTGATATCGGGGTCGGAATCCGATTCTGAAAATTGGAATACCTCTGTTATGTCATGTATGACTTGTATGCAAAATTTGAGGTTAATCGGACGTGATTTGATAGGTTCCGGAGTCGTTTATAGAAATTAAAAATTTCAAAGTTCATTAGGCTTGAATTAGGGTGTAATTCATGGTTTTAGCATTGTTTGAGGTGATTTGAGGGTTCGACTTAGTCTGTATGATGTTTAGAACTTGTTGGTATATCTGATTGAGGTCCCTAGGGGCTCGGGTGAGTTTCGGATGGTTAACGGGTTGGATTTTGGACTTGGAACTCTGTTGGAATTTTTCTGAGGTTTCCTTCATCGCGTTCGCGAGTGGAGCCTCGCGTTCACGAAGAGGAACTGGGAGACTGGCAATATTTTCTCTTCGCATTCGCGTAGAGAAGCACGCGTATGC
Source organism: Nicotiana otophora (assembly GCA_000715115.1). Classification (NCBI taxonomy): domain Eukaryota; kingdom Viridiplantae; phylum Streptophyta; class Magnoliopsida; order Solanales; family Solanaceae; genus Nicotiana; species Nicotiana otophora. Next base: position 196,658 of record AWOL01S0020196.1, read on the forward strand.
GAAGGGTGGGCTGGGTGTGCATCGCGAACGCGAGAGGTGTTACGCGTTCGCGAAGAAGAGAGGAAGCAGCCGAAGACCCCCCTAGGCAATTCATCTACGTGTTCGCGTAGGGGGTGTCGCATTCGCGTAGTGAGGGGGAAATGAAGCATCGCGTTCACGATGGGTTGAACGCGTTCACGTAGAAGGCATTGAGGCAGAGGTATTTTGTGCTTCGCGAATGGAAGGGTGATGTCGCGTTCACGAAGGAGGAATTTGGACGAGAGTTATTTTGTGCTTCGCGAACGCGAGGCACTGACCGCATTCGCGAAGAAGAAAAGTCTGGGTAGTGAGTTTAAGTTCTGAAAATGGAACTTCGTCCTATTTTCAGTTTTTGGCGATTTGGAGCTCGGAATTGAGGTGATTTTGGGTGATTTTCAGAGAAAACAATGTGGTAAGTGTTCTTAACTCAATATTGGTTAAATTACCCGAATCCATAGTTGTTTTTATCATTTAATTGGTGAATTGAGTTGGAAAAAATTTGAAAACCCTCTTGGTTTAAATTGAAGATTTGAGGGTCGAGTTGGGTCGGATGTTTATAAAATTGGTATGGTTAGACTCGTAGTTGAATGGGTTTCCGGATTTTGTAACTTTTGTCGAGTTGCGAGACGTGGGCCCCATAGGCAATTTTTGAGCTAATTTTCGGATTTTTATGGAAAATTATTATTATCTTGTGGAATTAATTTCAATAAATTTTATTGACTGAAACGAATTATTTATGACTAGATTCGAGGCGTTTGGAGACCAATTCACGGGGAAAGGACATTGCAGAATAAGAATTTCGCGGTTTGAGGTAAGTAACGATTGTAAATCTAGTCCTGAGGTTATGAAACCTCGGATTTTTGTATCATTCTACTATTTTTAGTGACGCACATGCTAGATGATGGGCGTGTGGGTGTACACTGTTGGGGATTTGTGACTTGGTCCGTCCCGCAGCAACTGTAAAGTTGCATACTTTGTTGAAACCATGATACTTATATGTTTTAGAAAGAATTTCTGTAAATTGAGCTGAATGCCATGTTTGGGCCTTGCGCCAATGCTGTTTGGACCCTTAGGGACTGTTTCTTACCATCCTCTCATTGTTTTCGATTGAAAATTTATACTCAGTCATGTTTATACTTGTTTACCACATAACTCAGTTTTATGACTCTATTTTGATGCATCTAAATATTTTGGACAGAATGCCCTGTTTTACTGAGATGCCCGAGTGGCTTGAGAGGTTTATGACTGAGTGAGGCTGACAGCCTGATTTGTGAGGATGAGTGTGGATCGGGGTTGCCCGCCTGCAGCATACTTTATTATTATGACACGTGAGTTGTCTGTGCAACACATGAATTGTCCGTGCAGATTATAGCGCTTGGGCTGAAGGAGCCCCTCCGGAGTCTGTACACACCCCCAGTGAGCGCAAGTACCTACTGAGTGCGATTGCCGAGTGCTGAGTGCTGAGTGACTGGGAGGCATGAGTGATTGTGAGGTATGCCCGAGTGGCACGAGTGACTGTGAGGTTTGTCCGAGGGGCTGTATATGAGTGATGTTTTGCCCGAGGGGTTGTTTATGATTTCATCATTTTTGCTCACCTTTGCATTGAGCCTTTGTTTGAAAAACTGTTGGAAAAATGTCTTTAAATGATTTTTACTGGAATCGGGTTTAAACGAGATGATTCGATTCAAACACTGATTTTTAAAACATGTTGTACTTTACTGAGATTTTATGATATGAACATTATATGGTCTATTGCTCGTCACTACTGCTCAGTCTTTATTTATTATTGTTAAGTACTGAGTTGGCGTACTCACGTTACTCCCCGTACCTTATGTGCAGATTCAGGTGTAGCTGGACACGGTAGCAGTTATTGAGTGTTCTGGTTGCAGATTTTTCTTGGAGATAGCAAGGTAGTTGTTTGGCGATCACAGCCCCTGCTCTTCTCCCTCTTATCTTCCTCTAGTTGTATTTAGCTATTTTCCAGGCTAAGTTAGCCTTGATATTGTTAGACAGATTATAGTAGATGCTCATGACTAGTGACACCCCGATGTCGGACTTTTCTTTTCCGCACTTCTGTTTTTTTCTTTGATTTGAACTCTTTAAATGGAGGTTTTATGTTAAATAACCTTGAAATTATATTTGAAATAAAAATATCGGTTTGTTTTGGAAATGAGTCGGCTTACCTAGTTCCACGATAAGCGCCATCACGACAGAGGTTAGTTTGGGTCGTGACAGTTTTTCTCCTTCTATGCACGTACACAAATTTACATGGCAGATAACTAAGGAGACAGAACTAAGGTGACATGTGACATCCCCAGCAACCTCATGAAGGTTATCAATGAGAGTTATGAAATGTTAGGTGATGATGTGACACCCACTGCCTCCCCCGGGCGCGAGAGGTTACCTCATCCCCTGCTATAGCACAACAAAACCAAATGAAAAAGGGGCGTCCATGTCCACAGGAGAAGGGACGCCACTGGCCATAAAAAAGCTCCTCGAAGCGTGGTTGACCGATACATTAGTAAGTGTGCTCAACAAACAAGCTCCATGCCGGACCATAGAGACCGTGAGAGCCCATACGATACAGCAAGGTGACAAACAGGGCGATCCACCAGACTCTCCAATGCCAGGTACAACTCACAATATTATTGACAATGCAGGTGACGACGTCCTCATCGATGTTCTGAAGAGAAAGAAAGAAATGGACAATAAGAACAAAACACTCAGAGACCAAATTAAAGAAAACCAAGAACGACTCAACAAGATACCGTGCACCCCTAAGCTACTGCCAAAGAGGGATGCCAGCAGGTGCGTAGAGCAACCGTATAGCAAAGGAAGTAGCCCTACATGCCATATAGAATACCTTCAAAATGCCACCATATCTTAGGATATACGACGGAACAACCGACCCCGAAGATCACGTGACTCATTGCGTCACTGCCGTGAAGGGCAACGACCACACCAAGGAATATGTGTCCTCCATTTTGCTGAAGAAATTTGGCAAAACTCTCACTAAAGGGCATTAACATGATATTCACAGCTATAAGTCTGCTCCATAGAAACCTTCGAAGAAATGGTTGATAAGTTCGTGACGGCACATGTTAGGGCCAAGAAAGCCGAAACAAGAGTAAATGGCATCCTCGCCATCAAGCAATCCCTAGGAGAGGGACTAAGGGACTTCCTCGCCCAATTCAATAGGGTAAGGATGACCTTACCAAATGTATCCGAAGGGATGGCAGTCGCAGCCTTTCAGAAAGGGTAGAACAGAGAGGGTTCAAGAGCGACCAGTAAGCTACTGAGACGGTTGATGAAGTACCCTCTCACCACTTGGGACAAAATCCATAATGCCTATTGTGCCAAAGTCCGGGCAGATGATGACGACCTCAAAGGTCCAACCTGACGGCTCATCTCGATACAAGCCGAACCCAGGAGAGAAAAAGAGATAACATGAGAAGGGATCACCCAAGCTCACGACCAAACAGAGAATGACATAAGCCTTACGTTAGGGCCCCCATCCCTCCTTCCTCCCGCTAAGATGAGGGTACATCTAGGCCGAGAACGAATCAAAGGAACAAGAGAGGTATGTGACCCCTATTATCTGCTCACAACTTTTGTGTTTCACCTAAATAAATAGTTTATGCCCTGGAGAAACTCGGAGCGAAGGTGAAGTGGCCACCAAAGATGAGGTCCAACCCAAGTACCAGAAAGTCCGACGCCCTCTGCGGATTCCACCAAGAACGTGGGCACAAGATAGAAGATTGTATCGCCCTAAGGCAAGAGGTCGTGAACATGTTGCAGCAAGGGCACCTCAAAGAGCTGCTGAGCGACAAGGGAAGGAAAACCTTCGCTAGTGGTCGAGAACGTTAAGGCCCGCCGAAGCCGCCCTCGCCAGCTCGTACCATCAATATGATTGTTGGCGGCGATGATGCCTCCATCAACGACGTCAAGTTCACTGCTACTCACAAGCTCAAAAGATTGATCACCTACAAACGGTATGATGGACTCAACGAAAGTATCATCTTCGACGAGTCAGATGCCGACGGTTTGACTTTCCCTCACAACGATGTTCTCCTCATTACATTACGAATTTTAGATACTGATGTCAAACTTATTATGGTAGACGAAGGAAGTGGAATGTGCATTATCAATCCCCGAGTCCTCGTCCAGATGAGACTCAAGGACAAGATAGTGCCACACTGCATCACACTAACCGATTTTAATAATGCAGTTGAATGGACATCGAGAAAAATTACACTCCCCGTCCTCACTGGCGACATAACTCTGGAGACAACGTTCCACATCATGGACCAGGCCACCGCATACAATGACATAATAGGACGACCATGGATACATCCCATGAGAGTCGTTCCTCTAGCCTATACCAAGTGATCAAGTTCTCAACACCTTGGGGAATATTCAGCATACGAGGAGAACATTGCTCGTCCCGGGAAAGCTACCGCATCGCCTTGGATAGCATGTCAAACCAACAAAAGAAAGATAAGGAAAAAGAAACATAACAATCAATAGAGTTGAGGTCGACATAAGTTGAGACCAGGGACGTTGTCATGGACCCCAAAACGGTCGAAGTCGCGGACTCGACTATAGAGAACCTCGACCCCGTCCTATTAGATCCCAACGACCCCATCAAAGAGGCCTATATCGGCTGCAACCTTCGAGAACCATGTAAATTTAGACAATTTTTAATAACTGACATAGATTTGTTTGCCTTCAGCTATGCAGGTATGTCGTGCATCCCCAAGGAGATCGCCACACACAAATTGAACGTCGACCCATTCTATTCCCCGGTAAGGCAGGTCAGATGAAAGTTCAAGCCCACTATCAATGATGACGTCCACGAGGAGGTAGAGAAGCTATTAGAAAATGGCTCAATCAGGGAGTCAAAATACCTCAAGTAGATAGCCAATGTGGTGATGGTCAAAAAGAAAAACGGGAAATGGAGGATGTGTGTAGACTTCACAGACTTAAACAAAGCATGCCTGGAGGATTCATTTCGTTGCCACATATTGACCAATTCATCGACGTAACGGCTGGGCATGAGCTGCTGAGTTTCCTGGACACATACTCAGGCTATAACCAGATACTCATGGAAGAAGAGGACCAGAAGAAAACCACATTCATCACCCACAAAGGAACATATTGTTATATGGTCATGCTGTTTGGGTTGACGAACGCAGGAGCCACCTATCAGAGATTGATCATAAGAATGTTCAAAAACTAACTCGGAAAGACCATGGAGTATATATTGATGACATGCTGGTCAAATTCGTAAGGAAGGAAGACCATATCGACCACTTGAGGGAAGCTTTCGACATACTAAGACGGTACGAGATGAAACTAAACCTAGAGAAATGCGCATTTGGCGTAGCCTCGGGAAAATTATTAGGTTTCTTAGTGTCACAGCGAGGGATCGAAGTCAACCCAGACCAAATCAAAGTTATCAAGGGGATACCTGAACAACTGACTACTAAGAAGTAGGTCCAAAGGTTAATTGGTCAAATCGCCGCCCTATCGAGATTTATCTCACGGTTGTCCGATAGATGTCATAGATTTTTCGGCATACTCAAAAAGGATAACGGCCTTAAGTGGATGTCCGATTGAGTACAAGCTCTTTGAGAACTAAAGGCGTATCTGTCGTTACCACCTTTCCTTTAAGAAGCATTTTACATAGACACGAATTGTTGGGAAGGCTGGCCAAGTGGTCTATCGAGCTAAGCGAGCACGACATCATATATCAGCTTTAAACATCGATAAAGCCGTAAGTGCTCGCCGACTTCATCACGAACTTAAGCGTAAAGAAAATGCCTAAGGTCGAGAAGGAAGCTGCTCAAGCTTCTCTTCAAACACAAGACCTATGGTCCTATATGCCGACGGCGCATCCAATGCTTCTAGATCCGGACTGGGACTCGTACTCGAGGTCCCTAGAGGCGAATTAATTCGCCAGTCCATAAGGTGCCCAGATATGACTAACAACGAGGCAGAGTATGAAGTCGTAATTGCAGAATTGAGACTAGCACTCAAATATGAGGCGAAGCGGTTGAAACTCCATTGTGATTCACAGCTCGTAGTCAACCAAGTCACAGGGACTTTCCAAGTCAAAGAACAAAGGTTGCAAAAATATCAAATCGAGATCTGTAAGTTGCTGCCCAATTTCGATGAATGCCAGCTCAACTAGATCCCACAAGCCCAAAATGTCAACGCGGGCGGCCTCGCCAAATTGGCCGCAGCCACCAAAAGCATCACAATCGGGTATAAATGTGTAGTCCACCTCCTCAACCCGTCGTTACACAAATCAAGGTAAGATCTGTAAGTTTAGCTTGGGACTAGCGCAATTGTATTATCACCTACTTGCAGGATGGAACACTCCAATATGACATAAAGGAAGCTAAAAACTAAGAATGCAAGCAGCGAGATACAACCTCCTTCATAACGACTTATACAAGAGAACATACGACGGCCCTCTAGCAAAGTGTTTGGGTCCAAACCAAACCTAGCGTGTTCTCGAAAAAGTCCATGAATGCCACTGCGGCGCTCATTCTCGTGTTCGAGCACTCGTTAGGTGCCTCATACGGGCATAATACTACTGGCCCACCATGAAAAAGACATCTCAAAATTTGTTAAGAAACGCGAACAATGTCAGAAATACACCCCCAATAACTCACCAAGCAGGAAAAAATCTTCACTCAGTCACCTCTCTATGACCGTTTATCAAGTAGGGAATGGACATTGTTGGCCCCCTCCCAGCAGGGCGAGGTAATGTGCGATTTCCTTTAGTTTTACCTGACTATTTCTCTAAATGGGTGGAAGCAGGAGCGTTCTCCCAAATATGCGAACAAGAAGTAATCGCCTTCATATGGAAAAACACCATCTGCCGATTAGGCCTACCCAAGGAGATAAGCTGCGACAACGGACCCCATTCCACGAGAAAGAAAACCGTTGAATTCCTCGAGAAATGGTAAATTAAGAGGATACTTTCAACCATTTATCACCCAGCGGGCAACGGGTAGGTAGAATCCTCCAACAAATCCATATTAAACATCATGAATAAAAAACTCGAAGAAGCCAATGGACTATGGCCGAAAATACTCCTAGAAGTATTATAGGCATATAGAACCGCCCCAAAGACAAGCACAAGAGAGATTCCCTATTCTATGGTATACGGAACATAAACAGTTATACCATTCGAAGTCAGAGAGCTTAGCCTAAGGTACTCTCGTGAAAGAGGCACCAGCAATGACGAGAGTAGAAGGCAAGAGATCGATGAGATCGACGAATAAAGAGACATGGAATACATAAGAATGGTCGCTCAAAAGCAGCAATCGAGATGATACTATAACAAAATGGCAAAGGTTCGATCGCTCAAGGTCAGGGACTACGTACTCAAAGCCAAAACCCAATCATTACTAGAAGGCAAACTGGGAACAAACTGGGACGACCTATACAAAATTATAGCCAAAACAAACAAGGGTTTATTCCAACTAGAGACAATGGAAGGAAAACAGTTCCCAAACAATTGGAACATCAGCCACCTCAAATACTTCAACTTCTAAAAGAAGAAACGCCCCTCAAGTCGTACTCTTTTTTCCTCATTTGAGTTTTGTCCCATTAGGGTTTTCTCAAGGAGGTATTTAATGAGGCGATGGAAGGGACACTTAGAGTCGAAATATGCGAAGAACATACTGATTTCTCTTTCATTGCCCGACTCCTCAGACTCTCTAAGTCGAATAATGAAGGGACTAGATAGACTGGAACTGGAACGCCAGCCTATGCCCAAAGTTTGTAACTTTCTGCAATTATGTAATCAGAGCAACAATGTCAAAGTAATAGAAACTTACATCTATCAGAACTGCCTTAACAAAAGGTTAAGTTCGACCAAATTCGAACAATACCTACCGGCCCTCGGCCACGATTTGACAATAGGTTAAGTTCGACCAAGTTCGAACAACACCTACCGGCCGTCGGTCGTGACTTAATGAAAGGTAAAGTTAGACCACACTCGACCAACACCTACCGGCCCTCGGCCACACCTTAACAAAAGGTAAAGTTTGACCAAGTTTGAACAATGCCTACCGGCCCTCGGCCGCGACTTAACGAAAGGTTAAGTTTGACCATGCTTGAACAACACCTACCGGCTCTCGGCCACACCTTAACAATAGGTTAATTTCGACCAAGTACGAACAACACTTACCGACCCTCGGCCATGACTTAACAAAAGGTTAAGTTCAACTAAGTTTGAACAACACCTACCAGCCCTCGGCCGCGACTTAACAAAAGTTTAAGTTCAAGCATGCTCGAACAACACCAACTGACCTCGGCCGCGACTTAATGAAAGGTAAATTTCGACCATGCTCGAACAAAACCTACTGGCACTCTGCCATAACTTAACGAAAGGATAAAGTTTGACTACGCTCGAACAAACATTTACCGGCCCTCGGCCACGTCTTAATAAAAGATTAAATTCAACCATACAGAAGGTTAAGTTCGACCAATCTCGAACAAAGATCTACCAACCCCCAGCCATGATTTAATAAAAGGTTAATATCAACTAAGTTCGAGCAAAACCTATGGGTATCTCAACTAAAGGATGAAAGGACGATTCGGCCTATGGCTATTCATCCCAAGGACTATTGTCAACTAGAGGACGACAATAAAAAATATAAAGGAGAAAATCATAAAAGTACAAAAATAAATCACGGCAAATCAGAACGGCACAAGTGAAAGCAAAAATCAACTTTAATATTCATATATAAGAGTTTGTTACAAAGTCTCTTGGAGACGCCAAACAAAAACACACAAAAACAGTTTTTAAATGAACTAACCATCTCCATCACGACCCTCAACATCCTCATCAGCCCGATATTCACCAACATCACCAACCTGACCATCGACATCATCACCGTCACGGCCTCCAACATCCTCTCAATCCCCGCTCTGAGGGTAAATAGAATCATAATAGCCGTCCTCCTCAAGATGATCTATGGCATCCTCCTCATCCTCATCCTCCTCGCCAGGCCAAGGTGTAGTAGGGTCGTAGCCACAAATAAGCAGTCTCGCGAGCCTTGACCTAAGCATCCTCAAAAGCCGCCCCAGAAATGGAGCCTGCCGCATGCAATTCACGAAACACATCCAGTTAGGGCTCGGCATGAATCCACTCTTCATACAGCTCACATGGGACGTTGGGAAATCTAAAAGCATTAGAAGAAGAAGTACGTGCAAGTAGTTGGGCCTTCTCGACCTCAAAAGCAGCAACTCGATCATAAAGATCGAAGGTTTACTTTTCCAACTACCCAATCCTCTCATCAAGTCGGTCCTTCTTAGCCCTAGCCGTTGGCAGGTCGTTCTTCTTCTCGGAACTAAAGGTTCGGTTCGCCAACTCAAGGAACTCCATTCTTCTCTGAGCCTCCAACCGAGAAGACTCCACCTTCTCCAGCTCCTCCTGCTTTTCGTAAATCTCACCCCTGAGAGCCTCTATCTGAAATTGACACTCATCTAACTGGCCATGCAGCTGGGCTACTTGAGCCTGAAGGTCGCTACATTGGGCCTCCGTGCCTTTTCTGAGTTCCAGCCCCTTCTTCTTGTCCCTTAATGTCCCCTTAAGAATGTTGAAACGCTTCACAGCCGTCATCAACTCTTCGTCTTTCTTCTTTAAATCCTCTCTCAAAGCCAGTATGTGACCTCCTTCGCGAAAGCGATCCTGGAGCTCCCGGTACTTTCCACGGCACATGGTATACTTATTTTTCTACTTTACGTAAATTTCTTTACGCCTCTTCTCCCGCCGAGCACTCTCAATCTCCAGAATAACCATCTACAAAATAGAGAAAAGATGTTAGAACCTGCAAGGAAACTAAGGCATAAGGAAAAGGACGGACGATAATCATACTTACCCTGAGAGCGAGACAGACAATGTTATTCGATAAGGTACCATCATTTATCTTCTCGAGAGTCACACCCTCCACTTCAGAACAGAGAGGGTTGAGGTCAGGGATTACCTCCTCAGTATTTACAAGTAGGTTGTGATCCATTGGGATCGAAATTGTCCTTGAGCCCCCCTCCATCCTCACCTCGAGTTGGGTGAGCCCCTCGTCAATCATTGTCAGCTCGTCTAGATCCATGTCAGAATCAGATCTGGCGTTCTCTTTAGTGACGATTTTTCCTCTACCACCAGCAGACGATGAAACATCTACTGCAGCCCTAGAGGACGAAGCCTCATCTTGCCTCGGAAGTGTGAGACCGTCGTCAAGCGCCCCCTCCCCAATCGTTTCCCTCTCAAGACGCACCGGCTTATCCACAATTATCTCTTCTAATGTGTAGGGCCTTGAAATTCACCCCAGTACTTCCCCCAACATATATTATGGTCGTCTCTCGAAGAACGAAGTCGCCCTCCTCTAAGTCAACGGCCATTGGCATTTCTCCCCCTGCGTCTACGGATCTCTTCTTAAGAGGCCTTAGACCCCATCATCAGGGGAGACATCATCGTCCTCATCAACCAGCGAGAAGAGTTGAGGAACAGAAGTAACAGACAGGACGGAGATAGGCTCTTGTACTGCAGTAGCCAAGGCGAGGGCAGGTGCAAAAACACTAGTTGTAACAGGGGCAGAAGTCGAAGGTGCAACAGCCCTCCTCCGAAAAGAAGGCATAGGCGCCCTGCTCCTTCGAGAAGACCCCCTACCCAGGAAAGAAACAAACGTAGAAGTTAGTAGAACGAATTGACATACAACAAAAAGTAAGACGACCACGACCAGAGAAAAGAAGTTACCTGTCGAAGGAAGAGCCGGCTTGAACTTCTTAAAAAAGCTCGGCCAGTCATGGATCCCAAAGACACGGGAGAGAACTCGCTCGACCCAATCGAAAGTTCGCACGACTAAAGGGGAGGCTGGTTATTGGCTGTAAGAAATGAAAAACCATTCAACTAATTCAAAGCAAGTAAAGGAACTAAGAGAAAAATAGGACACTTACGTGTATAGTTCCAAGCCTCAGGAAAGCCGTCGACGTTATCCACAACATCCTCAGTTCGACGTTATCCACAACAAAGTCAAGCTAGAATTGACGATTGGCCTTGTCGTCTATCTTCACCACCAAGCATTTCCTCCACGATGACGAAGGTTCAACATCGTTCCCCTATAGAAGCTAGGGGAAAATAGATGCACCAAATGCCGCAGCGTCAGTTCGCCCCTGCCTAACTCGGCAATTTAGTCAACATTCTGATAACTTTGTAGATGTACGGTGCAAGATGAGTAGGGAAAATGCCGTAGTGTCGACAAAATTCTTCCACCAACAGAAGAAGAAGGAACAAGTAACCGATAAAGAAGGGGTAAGCAAATGAAGCGCAGTACCCAGGACGATGAACCTGCACCACGCCCCCTTCGGTTGAGATCAGTTCGATGTGGTTGGGAACCAAACTTGGCTTTGAACTCAGCCAACTCTTTGGATGCCATCGTCGACAGAAAATTTCCGGGTGCCGCGTCTGGTGACCGAGTGAGATCAGACCTGGCTTCGGGGTTGCGAGGAGTATCTCCTCCACCGACGGAAAAGCTTCATCCTCAGCAATGGCGGAAATATTCTCCCTATGGGTGGGAAACACAACCGCCAAGGGAGCAACGCGACTCCCTTCACCAGCATCTGAGGGTAAGTTTTACATACTTCGAGATAATGAAGAATAATACAAGAAGGAGAAATTGGGGTATGGTGTAGGGAAAGGAAACAAAGAAAGAAGATTCAGAAAAGAAGGCTGATATCTCGAAACTTTAGAAGAGCAATTTTAAATTCAGGTTCAAAAACCCCTATTTATAAAAATCAAGGCACCAAACCCGAAACGACTCATCATAATTGGCATCGAAATCAAAATAGTAGATCCAATCAAGGGTCACACACAAATCGAAGCAACACGCTGGGAACAAGCATCATCATGACGCATGATGGTATGACGTCACCCCATTTTTTGGACCAGATGGCTCCAACAAATTACCCGAAAATCTAAGGAATTTGAAATATGCGGACCATAGAGGGCCACATTACATGCTCACCACGACGACTACGACTCATATGTTCTGCTCGATAAGATCGACCACGAATGACATTATCCACTCATTGAACTCTCCTGCGATGACGACCTCAACAAGCGGAGGGACTAACTGTATGGGCCAAAATTATCTTTGATATAATTAAACCATATTAGCATTAAGAAGGCCTCCATGGACTGCCACGTATCACCAGTGCGACTTCGATAAAGGCCTGCCTAAGCTCGAAGTAGTCTCTTAAAAGGTGAATGGCAGAACCAATGAAGTTATTGAAGATCAACGTCGAAAAGTCATCGAAGATCAAGGTCGAGTTCGAGCACTCATCGTAGACAGAGTAAATAACGGCTAGTTTTAGAATAAGACATAAAAAAGAATATTCTAGTGGATATTCTTTGTACATATACCATTAGGGTTTTTAGGTATATGTTCACTATAAATAGAAGGAGACACAATTATAGGGGACATAAGATATTCTCTTGTAAGAAAACACATTGACTTTCTTTATAGAATCTGGTTTTATTGCATACATACAATACATACCTTTTTCTTAAGATTCTTGCCTAGCTTTTTCACTCGATCCAAGAAAAATCTGACTATTCAAAGGCTCATCAATCATTCATCATTGTTAGAAGGAATATTTACAGATCTTACCCTTTTCGGGTGGCTCACACGTTCTTATTTATATAAATGTCATTCATTACTATTTATTGTTATTTAATATTATCCCCTTCTTTTGGGGTCATTGAATATTGTTAGTGTTGTCAACATTTACTGCTGTTCGGATAATATATATATATTATCTTATTATAAATGACAAGGTGGGTTGCTCTGATGGTAAACACCCTCCACTTCCAACCAAGAGGTTGTGAGTTCGATTCACCCCAAGAGCAAGGTGTGGGGAGTTCTTGGAGGGAAGGATGTCGAGGGTCATTTGGAAACAGCCTCTCTACCCCAGGGTAGGGGTAAGGTCTGCGTACACACTACCCTCCCCAGACCCCACTAGTGGGATTATACTGGGTTGTTGTTGTTGTTGTTGTTATCTTATTATAAAATCAGTTAACATACCTTTTGGATATTAATATTGGCTAAGATTGACTCCATTTTATTTAATCTAATTGTATAAACCTAGATCTAAATTTTAGGTCAAACAAAACTTATGGCTTAATCATGTTATGATATTGTCATAGCTATAAGAGTATGTCGATAAGGATAAATTGAGATATTTAAATTAAGTTAAAGAGTTTCGGTGGGATAATTGGAATTTCTTCCTCCTAATGTCTCTAAAATTAAGCTTGGGAATGAAAAACTTTGAGAAAACTACTCTCTATAGCCCCTCAAAATTTTAATAGCCTATATTTTTGCTCATTGACAGAAAATGGCCCTCCGGCCCAAACATATTACATCTAATAGCCCAAAATATCTATTTTGTATATTTTTTATATATGGACAGTCTATTTTGTATATTTGCTGTATAGTGATAGTCTATTTTGTATAATGGCCGTCTATTTTGTATATTTTTGTATAGTGACAGTCTATTGTATATAAATTGTACAATGACAGTATATTTTGTATATTTATTTTTATAGTGACAGCCTATTTTGTATATATTTTGTATAGTGACAGTTTATTTAGTATATTGTTTTGTATAATGACAATCTATTTTGTATATATTTTGTATAGTAATAATTTATTTTGTATAGTAAAGACTATGCATGAGATAAAAAATTAAAAATTTAATAGTTTACAAAAATAAGATCATTTTGTAGGAAACCATCCAAGCTTGACTGATTTTGTTGTATTATAAAATAAACAAAAAATTAATTTTAGTGGATAATTTCTAGGATTTGAATGATGGTATATATTGAACCTTCTTCTCTGTCAAAGTCCTTTATTTTCAGTTCAGTGTTCTTCCCTAAATCATAAAAAACAGAAGTTGGTGGAGTGTGACCAAGAAAAGTCAAACAAACAAAAAACAGGAGCCATCAAATGAAAAATTTGGAAGAAAATAAAAAGGGCTTCAGATAAAGAAAACTCAGAACCATTCATGAAATTCGAGTCCTCTTTCTCCCTTCTTTCCTCCTCTCACTTCGATCGCGAACCCATTTTCCTTCCCTCTTTCTCCCAAACCCTAATTTCAAATCTCCCAAAATCTCTATACATATATTAATTCAATTCAACCCACACACATATAGATATATAGAGCCAGATTGAAAGAGAAAGGAAGGAAAATAAAGAGAAAGAAGAGTTGATGGTGGCGACAACACTGTATTTCCGTGATAGTTGGGTCGGTAATTAGCCTTTTAACTAATTTTAAATTATAAAATATATATTGTAATTTTGTGGCTAGCGGCCTTGTCCCTAGATCCTAATAGAGGAGTAATAGTACATTAGCAAGTTGCGAGATAAGGAGATCGATGATCATTAAATGTTAGCGTAGGAAATCGCACGTAAGTCAACAACCAACCCCTTTCTGTCTCCAACTCCAACTCTAATCTCGAACGTCGTAACATACCGACACCTTAAATTTTCTCTCATGTAATTCCCGTGCTCATCCATTTCTCTTTCTTTTCTCCCTACCTACACACA